>CAJUYG010002449.1:32241-50878 GCA_910591675.1 Galerucella calmariensis | reverse complement strand
AATGCACTTGTGGTTTTTTCACTTATGCATTTGTTTATCAATTATCGGAGTGCTGGTTACCAAAATAGATAATTTGAATTTCTAAATACAAACAATGAGCCTATTCATTGAATTGTCCTGCCGAATTACACTCGATGTTTGTATTGATATGGGGTAAATTTGTGTTGTTAAACTTCTAAACTGTTTCCTTTAGCAATTTGACTCCAAAAACTGTCAACCTAAAAACACTCCACCTTCGGTGTCGCGTTTTTAATAGTTGACAGTTTTTCTCGTCTTATTGCTAGGCAACAGTTTCTCATTAAACAATCCAAATTTACCCGATAAAATACAAACCTCTTGTGCAATTATAAGTGAAAATAATACCCTGGCAATAGTGATTTTCATCATGCCTGTTCATAATTTTCTGTTAGGTTAGGTTAAAATAAGTGTTATACTTTTTTATTGAATAGGCGAAATTTTTTTTCCAGTCACTGAAAATATTCCTGGTACTTCTCAAATGCAAGAGGATACTTCGCAGTTCCTCCCAATCGCATGCAGAGGTAGGAAATGCATAAAATTTATCAATCAACGATGATGTTTCTAATAAATTCCACAATGAGTATATTAAAAAACATATTAACATTGACAATTGTTTCGATACTGACAGAATGTAACTTCTGTCATTCTGACGATGATATATCAATGACAAAACACTTGTCAATATTAATATTTTTACAATGAAATAAACTGTAAACGTTTAGCTAAAACAGTAGCTTTATCAAACAAGTGAAGGTGTAGTGAACATTTTCTCAATTTTTGATTTATTTGTTTATACGAAATTTCAAGGATATTGCAAGGATATTTACAAAAATATTGAAAAAAGAATGGTTGATTTTATTTGGTGGTTAAGGAGATTACCTGAATTTTTTGAATTCAATCTATTAGAAGCTCTTGAGATGAATAAAAATAAATATTCAAGTAATCTTCTTAACGACCAAATAGATATCAATCTCTCTCACTTATTAACCTTATTTATTTAGAAAATAGTTCGGGAATTATTGTTGTGAGTAAATTTCCAGGTAAACTTATTCAATAATTTCATTAATATTCGCAGAATTCCGTGTTTAGGTAAAGTCCGTCCGGAAATATAAGAACCAAACTTATTGTTAAAGATTATTTATGACCTCATAATTCAGCAGGTCCCTTTCTGTTAAAATCAATATACCAATAACTATAGTTGTTTTTGAAGATTTAATACTTAGTTATAATTATAGGTATATATTGATTTTTATAGAAACGGTACTGCTTTATACCTGAATCATGAATAATCTTGTATAGGTTGTTTACAATAAGTTACATCTTAATTGGAGATTATAAAGTTGGGATATTATATTTCCGGATGGACTATGCCAAAAAATGATAAAATCTTTTAATGAAATTTACCAGATATTAAAAGTTAGTGATAATCTATCCAAATCAATTTATAATAAACTATTAGAAATAATTCACTTACATAAGACAAACTTATGTCCTCTGCATATCGAAAAATATTTAAAATTATTAATTAAGACTATGATTTATAACAACTTGAAATGGGAAAGTCAAAATCTGAAATCAAATTTAATGAAAACTGGTAAACCTCACCGAAAGATATGTATTTTATCTAAAAAAACAAACACAAGTCAGCAGCATCTCTAGATACTTTGTAGATATTTTGGTTTTGGATACTTTTCTTTGGTAACGTTGCAACAGTATTTAGATATAAGATATTTTATTTGTACTACTTGTATTTCTAGTTGATACTTTTTTTTATTTCAAATTGTAAATATGTAGGTATTTATAAATCTTTACTTAATTTTTTTTCTTGGGCATGGTTGATATTTGAAACGAATACTCGATTTGAAATTGGTTGATAGTAAAAAATCATTAAAATCCGTCAAACACGTATACAAAGTGGTCCACCTAAATTGCCAAGTTTCAAATAGTATATACATTGAAAGTATATACCCTTTTGCATTTATTAAACTTTCCATTCCTATAGATCTGATAAGGGCGTCGAATACAAAGCTCAACCCGAGGCTCGAACAATAAGCGGTAGGATTCTACCTGTGATGTTTTGCACTCATGCACGTGCTTTCGGGTGGGTTTAAGTTTATATTAAACACAATAATTATATAATTTAGTGAACATTCGGATGTGTGGCATAATTTGTTACCCTTGTATTTGAATAAATATAATACTAATAACAATAAAGCAACCAATAAACAAGTAAATTTGGAAAAATGTTTCTATTTGAAATTCTATAAAATTTATAGTAAGTCATTACATTTCTTCGCTTTAAATTAATCATCATCAGAAAATGAAATATCTGAGGGACTGTCTTCTTCCCCTAAATTGATAATAAGTGGTTCGACCGTTTTCTCCAGTAAACTATCCAATTGCCACATTTTTTCCTCCTCCTTTATTACATGCTCTATACATCTTTGCCACTTCCCCGCGTTGACTTCTTGAAGCGCTTCTTCAAAGAGTTTTTGAACATCACTCATTTTATAAGTGGTATTTTTTCTAGCCACATAACCTTTCACATGAGCCCATACCAGTTCGATCGGATTTAATTCGCAATGGTAGGGGGGGAGCCGAAGCACTATTATATTTTGTTTTTTGGCCATTTCGTCAACAACATATTTTTGAAACCGATGTTTATGGGTGTTTACAATTGATAGCAACTCCTTTTTAACCATATCGTCCTCAAATTGTATTTGTTTCTCCACAAGCCACTCGATAATTTTTGCTTTTCGCCAAGCAGTTGTAGGCATCTTCTCCTATCTTCTGGAGTGATACGGAGCGTTATCTAACACAATGACGGAGCCAGGTGGAATCAGCTCTATCATTTGTTCGAAATACTCCTAAAAAACATCAGCATTCATATCCTCGTGGTAATCGCCTGTACGAACTGATTGGAATGATAATAGTCCACCTTCTAAAAAGCTATTGGAGCTACCGATGTGAGTTATAATTAATCGTTTTCCTTTTCCAGAGGGCGGATTTATTCCTGTTGATAGACCGTCTAAAAATGCTTGCCGGTGAGAAGTCACATTTTTGTCTGTCCATATTTTTCCAACTGTGTAGCCTTCGTTCAGCCATGTTTCGTCCAAATAGAAAATTGTTTTGTTTTCATTGCGAAATTGTCTTATTTTTCTCAAATAATTACGTCTCCAACACACTATTTCATCTTTTTCGAGCAAATGAGACTTCCGACTATGTTTTTCCCATCTAAAATTCATTTCTCTTAGAACTTTCCATAGTTTATCTCTCTTGATTGCAGGAAAGTCTTCTTTTACTGCCCCTAAAACTCTATCCAAAGTAGGGATCTCCTTATTGAAATAGAATGAATGCACTTTTCGTCTTATGATGGTCTTTTCGTCCTCATCGATCGGTATTGTTCGCCTTCCTGGAGATGGTTTTGGTGGCGTCACGGTTCCTGTCTTTTCTTCCCGCATCAGCCTGTAGATGGTTGCTTTTCCAATACCTGGCATCTTTGAACAAAGTTTCACTGTAGAATCGATACTTATTGCACTTTTTTGATATCTAAGTGCATTATATACATTAAGCACAATAATCTTTTCACTAATGCTTAGCGCCGATTTCGCAGCTCGCTTAACTGGAATAAATCCTGAAAGACTCTCCATTTTCAAAAATTACCCTAGAATACTCGCATTAGGTTTGTTCGCTCTTAAAATGACTCACAGTTTTATACCAATAAGTAGAGGTACCTACCTACCTACCTACCTACCTACCTTTTTCGTAACAACCTGAAGTAACATTGTGTATTAATTGTTCTCGGAATTCTCGGCATAATTATTTTCACCTGTTATGACAATAATGATTACTATAAATAGGGTTCAAACCGGCACGTCAGGTAGGTGCGCCTATGGAATCGGCTGCTAAAAATGATTTATTACTATCAACCAATTTCAAATCGAGTATAGACATATACATGTGTATATGTTACGCCCAAACATCGAAAACGCCCACTGAGCGAAAAAAACGACCGCAACGCGTTGTGGACGGTGCCGAACGACCAAATACCGAAATGACATAATTTTTCGCGTTGATTCCGTTCTTGTTGTCCACGACGCGTTGTGGACAATGCTCAAACGCCCACGATGCGTTCTGGATGATTTAGAGAGCTCATAAACCGACCATGCTTTTAATATGTTAAGTAAATTTACAGAAATAAATGAAAATTTTAAAATCTTTATTGTAGGATAATTTCTACATGAAACTTTATTTACAATAATAGTTAACTGAATCGCAGGAAAATAAAGCTATTTACTTGTTTTTGCAGGCACTATTATTGTGGCATTTAGAATTGCACAACACCTCATTGGCCCTGCAGTTGCACTTTTTTGTATTACAATAATGCTTACAATGACACATGACAAATCCTTGTTTCGATCCAGACGAAAGAGCTGAAGCTTTTCTCCAATTTAATGAACAACTTGGAACATCTGATGCGTTTATAAAATTTGAATCAGCGAAGTTGAATTCATTACGACTACAAAGTCTTTCCAGTACGCCCTCTTTGGTTCCCAACTTATACAAGCTGGAATCATTAACGCTCAGAACTACAGCTAGAACACTCCTAGGGGCAAGCCACCTTCTGTCGACATCTGGAACTTTGACTACGACATTTTGACCGATCTCAGCAGGAGGTAGTTTTTCACGGGACAGTGCTAGCATTTTTCCAGCTTGCTTCTCCATATTCTGGCTCTAGCAGTTTCGCGTTGCTCTCTGATTGCATCACGACGGTAGCAAAGGTTGCATACGACTTCTCCTTCAATTTCAGTCCCACACTTCATATGTACATTCAAACTGCATGTTTTACATGGTTGGGTAACTCCAAAATCTTCGCAAATGGAGCATGCTGCCACAGTGGATACTGCATTTTTTTCCCTTCCTGGTCTTTTTCTAGTGTCTAGACAAGAAAGACCGGTTTTTGATCTCTCTAAATTATCCAGAACGCATCGTGGGCGTTTGAGCATTGTTCACAACGCGTCGTGGTCAACAAGAACGGACACAAAGCGAAAAATTTTGTCATTTCGGTATTTGGTCGTTCGGCACCGTCCACAACGCGTTGCGGTCGTTTTTTTCGCTCAATGAACGTTTTCGATGTTTGGGTGTAACATATACATTGTATCCCTATTTTTGTATGATTTCATTTTGATCATATTTATTGTACCTACCGAAGTAAATTTCCTTTATTCCAGTATTTTCGACTTAATAGATAAGTATTATGTTAAGTTATTCAAGATAGGCATACTAAGAATACCTAATAATAATAATAATTAAATAAAAATAAAGATATACTAATATATGAACAGATTTTTGTTTTATTTACTTTTTAAGGTGGTAGGTACCTACTTTACTCCTTCTACCATTTGCATTAGATAAAACAGTTGATTGAACGGTAAAATGTTATTTTTCAGCGGATATACATGAATTCATTTCATAATACTGGAAATTATGATTTGATGTTTAGTGCGACTTTTACATACGGTTTTCATACATAAATCGACGACAAATAGTTCCTTCAAACATTATCCTAACGTCATTATCTCAATAAACGCTAAGCGCCGAGTACGAATCCCGTATTGTTGCCCATTTCATAGAAATTAATACTTATTTATTTATTTTAAACCTTTTGTTATGCTGCATCTGGCGAGACGTGAGATAAAATGAGAGTTTCCTTGTTGGGCCACCAGAGGCTCCACCTTACAAATGTCGTGACTAGGGCCAGGGGTCAATCGGCGTAAGGAGAATGAAAAACGTCGTCTGCTACAAATAAATGTATTGCTTTGCGTATCTTCCCAATCCTCAATCAACGCAATTACTATGTCGAACCTAAAGTTCAACGCAAAAAAATTTCAATCATTCTAATTTCTCTGTAGCACAAGTTTCGTTTGTGAGCCTGTATTTACTAATGCTAAAATTACAGACCTTTGATTTTTTATCGTAATTGACTTCAATCAGATATTCTTAAGCACTTCGAATAATTCATTTGGTATGAGTTTTTACCAAACAAATGTATCTACTTTCCATAATGATGTTGTACCTATACTTCGACACAAGTACTTAACGAAGAGCAAATTCTCTTCAACGAGCCAGAAAATTCGCAATTATTTAGTCTTGGGAAAACTGAATGAACAATATTTTCCAAGACTATTCTGTGTAAAAAGATTTCCATCTCCGAGACGAAGTAACACCCACCCTAAGATTAAAAAATTTAGGCGCTATGTCAGTTTTGTTCCTTGTCCCATCCTCCAAGAACACAAACATATCGGTGACTTCCAAAGAATTTCGAAACAGAAAATCTTCAATGACTGCAGTATGTACCTTTTTTTTTTCTAAGGAGCCGTCCCTTCGCCGGTACCACCTCAGCCTCCTGGGCTTATTGTGGATACTCCTAGTGTTCTGACTACAACCTATTCAGTCATTCCGTTCCCTGTATTAGCTCATACAGGTTCTTTGCTGGTTGGTTGTAGAAGTCTTCTGAAGTCATTTGGGGTCTACCATACAGTTTCTGTCTTCTGTGGTCCAGCGACTCACAGTTGCATAGTATATGCAGAGCTGTTTCGGTATCCTTTTTGCATCTTCTGCATGTAAGGTCTCCGTTGTACAGATTTTGTTTAGGTGCTCCTTTGTCGGAAAATGTCTCGTTAGTAGCCCCGTTATGGTGCGTAGTTTGTTCCTGCTCATTGAGAGCAGTTCTTTCGCCACTTTTTCTGATTGTTCTTTTATGAATTTCATCCAATGTATTTGCCTGGTCGTATTCTTCCAGTGTTTATTGTGTTGTTCTTTCAACCACCCTTTTAGCCATGACCTCGTTAAGCATCTGGGGATGCCCATAGCAGGTTCGGGTCCGTTCATCAGAGTTGACGATCCTACTCTTGCGAGTTCGTCAGCTTTTTCATTGCCTGCGTTTCCTTTATGACCTGGTACCCACTCCAGTGTTACACTGTTCCGAGTCGCCAGTCTTCTAAGTTCTTCGCCGCATTCCCATACTAGCCGAGATGTCACCCTATAGCTCTGAAGTGCTTTAAGGGCGGCTTGACTGTCACTGTAGATCAGGGGTTCCCAACCTTTTTTTGTCTACTGCCCACTTTAAGAATAAATTATTTTTTAACGCCCCCCTTTTTAAACATACTTAAAAACCGCTAAGTACTTATAACTGATTATTGAAACGCAACTTTATAGTATTCGGACAGAGTATCTTTTATTGTGAATAAAACAAACATAATCATTTCTTATATGAAAACTAATGTGAAGGTTGAATCTGATGCTGTTTAATAAGTTTGTTGATATCAGGTTCCAATTTACTCAAAAACAGCCACAAGTCGCCACGTTCGGTAACGCGCAAACGATTTCTCTTTTTAGTAAACAGCGTTGCCACAGCACTAAATCCACGTTCACACAAATATGACTATGGGAATGCTATCAAGAATCGTAGAACAATTGACCACAATCCAGGGTACAATTGCGGGATCGGTTTTTGTAGCCAGAATTTTTGATATCCATTTTGTTGTCAATTCTATAAGTTCTTCTTCCAGCTGAGGTGACATTGCTGTGTTGACATTTGAAAACGGATCCAACACCCAGTCTGGTATTTCCAAGTTTAAAATGTCCTGGTATCGTTCGGTGAAGTCAATGTGGAGGTTTTCCAAATGTTGGCTGTAGGCAAACAAGTCGTCGTTACTGCAGGATACTGATACATTCGGAAAATTGTGAAACTCACGTCTGCCCATATTCTTTTTGTGCAGAAGCAGTTTGGCTGCGAAAGCAGCAACGACATTTTTTGTTTTGATTAAATTTAGTTCATCGCCTTGCAGTTGAAGGTTCATGTCGTTGAATACAGGTCTGTCATGTAAGCTATATCATTCTTTGATGTTATGAGCTTGTTGCGCAGTTTTGTATCTTTAGTTTCCAAGAACTCTATCACAGAGTCAAACAGGTTGTAAAATCGAATCAGACAATTGCCTCTTGACAGCCAACGAACTTCAGTATGAAGCAACAAACGGTTGAAATCTTCGTCATTAGTAACAGAAAGCTGATGAAATAATCTATCATTCAAAGAGCTGCTACGGATTTTATTGACTGCTTTGATGACATATTGCAGTGATTGAAATAGTCGTTCACTTAAGTTTCTAGCAACCAAATGAATATGAATAACGCAATGTATAGCAATGACATCTGGAATTTTATTTTTTAAGTACGCTATGAAGCCTTCATGGCGCCCTGTCATAGCCGGAGCGCCATCCGTAGCAACTGATATAATATCTTTCAAAGGAATCTCTTTCTCTCTACAAAACTTTTCCAATGTATTGAATATGGTTTCGCCTTTTGTATCTGTCTCCAAATTTCTGGCATCTCATCTTTAATAAACCTCACGTAAGATAGCAACAACGCATCATTAGTTGGTAAAGTGGACTCATCGAGCTGAATTGAGAACTGACTAGTCCTCTGATAATTGCACAACAATTTTTCAATGTTTTCAGCCATTTCATCAATTCGTCTTTGCACAGAATTATTACTCAAAGGAATTTTTCGGATAATATCTGCGGCCGATTTATGAAGCACAGTAGTTATTACTTCCTTTATTGCTGGCAAAATTAACTCTTCTCCGATGTTGTGTGGTTTGCCGTTTTGAGCAATTAACAAAGAGATATTTTACGAAGCTCGAAGTCCGTCGTCATCTTGCTTAGCAGCCGCCGAAAATAGTTTTGATACACTTGGCTGAGTATTATGCTTCTTCTCTAGGACTTGAAAATATGCTACATTCTTGTCTTTCTTATCTGGATGCATTTTATTGGAATGATCTTGGAGTCGTAATCGACAAGCAAGAACAAGTATTATAGAACCAGCCGATTGATACAGGAATGTACAAATCGGATTATTCAACAAAAACTTGTTAAAACATGATTGCCCGCGGTCTATTATATCGAACCGAGTTTGAGCTATATCTTAATTAATATTAGTTGATGTTCACAAGATGTAGTCGAGAGTCGAGAGCTCAGTCGGTGTCTAAGAGTCTGCCTAGCTAGGTAGATGAAATTATAAATCGACCCCAAAGCCCTACACAACGCCCCCTTTTTTTTCTGGGTCTCTTACCGCCCCCCTTTAGGCCTGCAGCGCCCACAAGGGGGCGCTATCGCCCACGTTGGGAAAGACTGCTGTAGATCCTGATCTGCCTGTTGTTGTAGGTTCTCATATTATTAGCCCTTGCACATGCAAGTATTGCATAGACCTCTGCTTAAAATACAGAAGCGTATTTTCCTAGCAAGACGATTCCTTCATATTTGCTCGTCTTGCTGTATATGCCCGCTCCGGTGCCGAGTTCATTTTTTGATCCGTCTCAGTATGTACCTTGAAATGTAAACAATAAAATCGCGCTTTAACGTTTTTCTCTCTCATTCCACTGATCTACGACTTGTTAGTTTTAAGCATAACCGAGATATTTCCCAAGAAGCGTGCGATAGTAGAGGTCGTGACGACGATTGTGGTAACCAAGTGTGAGGTCCTGAGAATTAAACTAAAGGAAATTTATCACAGTCTTACTATTTCGAGTTATTATAATTGACTTCAATGCTGTTATTATTTTCGTACAAATTACCATTTATATTCTCATACATTATGTTTTCAAGACTCCTAGACTTTTTCATGTAAACTGTATTATGCTTGTTACTAAAAGGCTAACAATATTGAATATCCGTGGGTGAAACCATTTTGTGGATGACGAATTACGCGATCAGTTTGATGTCATTGAAAACAATTAAAAGCTTGATTGGGACTTTGCACCCTTGATTTCAATGGTTAAGAAGTGGTTTAATGAGTTTCGTTGTGGTTTCACCGAACTTTAAGTCGCTCAAAAAGGATTGTAGCGCTGCAAGATCTAGATAATATTACCGCAGCCATGAGCACATTTTATGTTGAACATACTGTTGATTGATTGATTCGACACCACTGGTCAGAGGCTTAAAGTCCATGGCACCTCAGCGTTTATGATTTTTGTGCTCTTAGTTGTGCAGTTTTATATAAAGAGACCACTAGCCCTCATCAGGATTAACAGTCTTCTCTAGGACCTTCTCGGAGAAATCCTGCCTTAGGAGTCTACATATCCAATGGGATAATGCTTCACAGTCAAAGAAAATTTGAGAGGCTGTTTCCTCCCCTTCCATGCACAACCGACAAATGGGTTTCTCCCTATAAATGCCGATTGTGTGCATGTGCTTCCTCAGGGTGAGTAAACCCGTCACTGTACTTATCTGGCCCCTGCTGAAGCTCAGTAATTCATTAGTCAGCGTCTCCCAGGGTTTTTTAACCAGGAGTTTGCTGTGCTCCTGTTACTTAATGTGTTTCCAGTACGACTGTTTAGTTTGAGTAAAAGTGCGTATTGAAACATTTTTGAAACGTTTGAAGGTCAAATAAAAAAAAACAATCATCACGGCGATATTTTTTCCGAATTCCACATTACCTCAGCTTTTATGCATTATATGCATTTTTCACAAAGTTATTGAATAATTTGTCCCCCCGCTGATGTGTAAATACAAGGACTGTGCTCTCCGGCATACAGCACAGAAGCTCATTATTCGAGGTGCGCTTGGTGCCGTTTTTCTCGAAACCGGTCAAGTTTTCGAGAAAAATCGTGGGGACCATTTTTATAGAAAATTAACTGTACTTTAATTTTTAACTGAAACAAAAATCTCTAACTGCCATATTTTAGGATATATTGACTGAAAACCTATTTTTCTGGTCTTTTGGGGCCAATTTCTCCGCCCTCGCACGCGTTTTCATGCAGAACTTTGTCTCATGTTTAATGATGTACCAAATGCAACTTCCAACCGGAAGATGAAAATGGGGCGTAATTAATGTTAACTTTTTTCCTTTATTTACTGGAATATATGAGAATTCATCAGAAACAGTTATTTGCATTAAACGTGATAGAGGGTGCTCTAAACCCTTATTTCATTAATTGTATCTAATAAAACACACTTTGAATTTTCACCCAATTTTGAATTTCGCAGATAGTTTAAGGCCCATTTTCTTTCATAGGCTCCACATCAATATCTTTCAAACAAATTAATTGATTTTTTTGTCTTATGCATAGGTACTATTCCTAGGTAGAATGCATTGGAAAATGCCTTACATATGTTAGTTTTTATGTTTAACTATGTTGAAAATATCTTGGATATTTTAAAATGGTAAGTTTCATATCTAGACTGGATAATTTCAATATAATAATTTGCACAAGAAATACTGTACTTGTATAAGAGACAAAGTTCTACTGAATCATTTTTTTTTATGAAATGTCACTACAAGAAAAGAAAGGCCAACTTCAAGTAGGCTGTTGAGCTTATTTAGCAATTTATTTGCAACAGCAGTACTCAAATCTATTTCCAATCATTTCCCGCCATCAGAAAAGGGGATCTTCCTACATTCATTCTTCACATTCCCTAATTTGATAATAGAATGAAACTTTTTTTCCGCCAATATATCCTCCTTTATAAATACCAGTTGTTTTTTTGCCAAATTACTTCAGCCATCCAGGTTTTTTTGAATTACCAATTATTCCATTATTTCTTTCCACGTTGGAGGTTCTCCTCCTCCCCTCCATCAAATCTGAGCAATTTTTTTCAAAAAAACTACTCTACGATAATATGTGTGAGTTTGATCAGCTAAAAATAATTCCTTCAGCGTCCAAGATTAGAAAAATACAAAATCGGAACCTGTATACTAATCTGATATCAATTTTAAATCAAAAAATTATAATTCAACTAAAAATATCATAAAAGCAGACACTTATACTCAACCCAAATTATCTCATTCTGGTTATCCATAATAGCTGCTACATTTGCCGAAATTCTCCCACCAAAAATGTATTCTTACATTTGAACTGTACGTTTATGGTCAACTGTGACTGTGAGAATGCCGCCGTATCTCTTCCCTTCCTCTCGCTGTAGGCGAGATCACTCTCGGCCATATAGTCAATCCTTCTCTCTTTATCAAATCAGGAGTGGACTACAATTATATTCTTTTTCCACTAATAGCTGTGAAGTTGCCAATTATTGCTTCTTCTAGCCAACTGAGAAGTTGAATTTCTTTATTAGTGGTTAATAATTTTCTATTATTAACCTAGGTCAATAATGGACAAATTCAAATATTTTGAGAATCCAGAGATAGTAGTTCATCAAAAACTTGTGCAACATAACTTTTTATACCCAGGAGATTGTTTTTAACACATTTTGCTGCTTGAAATTACCTGTCAAGATGGAATGATTTGAATAAATATGCCATTAGTTCAAAATTCGCGTTCAAACAAAAATGACTGGTGACATAGCGAGTCCGTTCAGAATATATCAAAAACTGAAGGTGTACTTGTCAGTCAGACGACAGAGTAAATGCTTCTCGTGGTGCGTTTGTGAATTATTTTTAATATTTGTCTTAAATTTGGCTAGTAGTGGGAAAGATTGTATATACACCATGGTGGATATTTATAAACCTCGCACCTTATTCCGCTCGGTCAATAATAACAGTCTTCACCACCTTGGTGTATGATAAACTATTACAGTGCACAACGTCTTATTCTATTTTTTAACTATATTTCAATTGAAGGTGAAACTGCAGCGGGTCAATTTATTTTCCAGCCATGTTATTCTTTCCCGGTGAATTGTCGATGCGATGAATTCGCTAGTCGGTGAACTGCAGTCGGTGAATTGCAGTTGCTGAAATCTCTGGCGGTGAACTGTAGTTGATAAATTGTCTGGCGGTGAATTGCAGTTGGTGAATTGACTGGCGGTGAATGGTCTGGAACCGATATTTAATCACATAGTAATAGAGGGAAGGATGGTGTTGACTGTCGGTTTTTGTGAATGGAAGTAATAAATCGAGTGGGAAAACTTCAAGATGAAACAAGCAAAAGAAAAATGTGTCTCCATTGCTGTAAAACATAAAAACTGTTGACAGAGAATTGTGACACCTTCCAAAGTAGCTGCAGTTGAGGAATGTGTGACATATGAACTAAACTGATGATTGCTGCAATGACATTTTTAGGCAGGAGTTAAGCTGATTTATAATAAACGATTTAAATAGAACTAAACTCGGTTCACAATACGGCCATCCGCCTATGCTTGGGTGCGTTTCGATCAAGTTCCGCAGAAAGTCTTTGCTGTGAGGCTGGTGAACCTCCGCTCTGGCTTAGACGATAACATCTTCTACTCTCCTACGCAGTCGCAATCTCCTCCAATCCTTTTAATCCAGTGTATCCATTAATAACATCAACTCATCAGCCCCATGATAACCCTCCATGTCATTTAAACACTCACCCACTTCCAATAATCATCCAAACCTTAACCAAACAGATGAACTTTTCTCAAACCAGACCTCTCCCACTCTCCAATACTCCACCTTGGTTAAAAATCCTTCCCCAATTTGATATTTCTCTCTGCAAATTTAACAAGGACGAAACCAGTTCTATTGTTTTACGGTCAGCTTATCTTGAACTATTAAAAAGACAACAATATAATATGGTTCTTTACACTGATGCCTCAAAGACTGAAGTTGGAGTTGGATGCTCTGTAACCACCGCACAAAAACACATCGGATCTTTCAAAATCTCATCAGACTGTAGTGTACATACAGGAGAGCTATTCGCTATCTTACAAGCGTTTGAATCTGTGCAACAATACACAAATTCACATGCACAGATTCCTTATCATCTATACATTCGATAAAAAACGCATTTACCAGCCATCCTATAGCACAAGATATACATGACAGATATGAACTGCTTAGAATTCAAAACATAACAGACACCATTATATGGTTGCCTTGCAAAAGAAGCCTCTTCTCTTTCCAGCATCATTGATCTACAAATATCTGGAGACGTGAAAGCTTATTTTAAAAAACTGAATTTAACAGCCTAGCAAAATCATTGGAATCAAGTAACTTCAATGCTACGTAACATTCAACCAACAGTGAACCAACCTACCTACTTTGGTTTATCCAGACGAAACATGGCTATTGTTCGTAGATTACATATTGGACACACTCGACTTACACATGGATATATAATGACATCATCTTCTCTGCCAAAATGCCAATATTGCCACACGAAGCTAACAATAAAACATATCCTCTCTGAGTGCCAACATTTCGCCATGAAACGCCAACATCTTGGTATAAAACCTAACATAGAAGACATCCTCAATAACAAAAAACAATTGGATGAGGCGATCCAGTTCCTGGAGGAAGAGCAGCTCATAAACAAGATATAATACCACTTACTTTATTTACTGATATATCATATATATTTATAATGTAACTCGTGTTAATGGCATTAGCTGTCACATGCACGTTAAGCTGAATAAAAAAAAATGGAAACTGGTAGATAAAATATTGATAATAATTGTTGAAAGATATAAACATGTCCAAAGCGACTTATTATTTTCATTAGATCTATTACGTCAGTTCTTTTTATATCTCAAACTGCTAAAACTTAACAAACTCTTTACTCAAGATTCTCTCCTGTGGGACTAGAAACATTTCTATGTAAGCGCATGATGAGTTTTTTACTATAAATTGGGATTCGACGAATATTTTGGAATTAAATAATTTTTAGATCCAATAATAATGGATAAAGCTATATAATAGATTTTGTGCTTGAATTTGTGGGTATAATTGATTCATGTCCGTTTCAAAGTTTCGAGCAATGTGACCGGGACAATATCAATAAAAGTTATCTGTAAGCTGGCCTCAAGTCCTAAGAAACGATATCATTGGTATTTTAATGTACATTTTTGATAATTACCATATAAGAGTCCGGTTCTGTCGTCTCTTACTCCAGCATCCACAGATAATCTCTCTCGGCTTTGCCGGGAGTTTGTGGCATATTACTAATGAATCTGTAAACTGTTTGTTGTTGGCAACACTGGTTGGAATGCGGTCGCGGTTGGGGGCGGGGGTAGAATTCGGTGTTGTCTCTTGTGCCGTTCTGGCGCGTTCCGATTGAATCAATCGTCGCGCTCAGCTCGCCTGGACGAAGATGCGCTCAGCTGCTCTCGCTCTTCGTCTATCTGTCTCTATCTTTCGTTCGGTCTTTTTAACGGAATACAAAGGTCTTCGATTATACTGGGTGTTATGTTACAACTACTATTAAAATGTTATCTTCCTTTTTAAATATCGTTAAGACGACTCTTATTTGAAGATGATGGTGACACTGTTTGAAAGTATATTGCAAATTAAATCCTTCTTAAACTTTTAGATCCAGCTTGTGATTATACTTTTTGTTTTGGATTCAATAGGAAGTCGGAAATATGAATGGTTGGTTCTATGTTTCGAAGTGTAGATTGATTGAACGAAAGAAATTAATAGCAAGTGGATAAGTTTAATTGAAGAAAATGTTTCGACAGATAAAAAGAGCAGGGAGGTGTGGACATTTTTTGCTAAGGGAGTTCATTTAGGATTATATCAGTGCCGGGGAGAAATATATGGATAATTAATTCCAGAATTTTATTATTTTATTTAAATAAAATAAAAGGCATAAATAAAAGGTAACCAATATTTTTTCAACAGGTCTTAAGGATATTTGAATTATTTTGTGTTTATGGCCTTTTTTTTTCATTCTCCTTTCTTCTCTCATATAAAATCCTTCTATACAGTACAAGCTACTAAAGTGCAAATCTGGGACTATGATTTCAGTGAATCTAGTTTACATCGACATCGTAGGCACTAATGAATGGATCTACCGAAAATGGAACCAGCAAAATAAAGCAAAATGGTCTTTTTACCTGATCATACTCTGATGCCTAATTGCATCACTCTGGCTTACCAAGTCAGGTTTAAAAAGTTTATTTAAATTCTGTCTATGGCTAATTTTTAAGCGGTAGATATGTGACTGCGCATTTATTTGTGTTTTTACTATTTACTGTTTTTATTTGTAGAAATACAATAAAATCGATGACGCACACCAAGAAGGGTATTATATGAAGTCTAAGACACATTGCCAATACGAGAGGTGCGTGTGCATCCTATTTTGAATGCTGTAATTTATTCACACCCTTTTGGTGTACGTCATCGATTGTTAATGTACATTACGTTGAAAGAATTGGAAAAAAGGCAGGTCTGTGATTAATCCTAATCAAATTATCACAATAATAAACCGTTTAAATACATCACAAGCGTTAATCCTAATCTTTGATTTAAAAAAAATGGATTAGTTGATGTTAAGATTGCGCGCATGCACGACCTATCAATCGGGAAGAATAACATCGATTAAAATAGGATGCAGACGTATCTTTTTTAGCGGCAGTGTGCCTTACGTCTTTTTTCAATGTCCTACTGACAGTTCTCGTCAGGTCTGTACTTTTTTGTAACTTTTATTATTCATGAAAAGTGAATATTAATGTTATTGTTATGTTTATTTAAATGATACAAAAATATTCCTGGATACACGGAAAAACATCAGGATTTTGGGAGTTATCAAGTTCTTTCAGTTTCAGAAAAAGAAGCTGGTTATTATTAATTTCATAGACTTTTCGAATTAGGCTGAATGAGATCCTGATGATTTTATATTTCGTTAATTTTTTCTGTCAGTAAACGATATAAAATTGCACCAAAGTTCGGTTGGATTTAAATAAAAAACATGTCTTGAATAAAATCTGACATAATTATTACATCAATATTCCTCAAAATACCAGTCTTCGATAGTCTTAAATAAAGGTATGTATGTATTTTGGGGTGACATTCACTGAGACCTAAAAGATCTATTGTGCCCCCTTACTTCTACTTAGCTCCTGAGGAGAGTCTCAGAAACTAGTAGTTCCTTCAGTCCTATTTCCCGGAGGAATTTTAGGAAGTCTGCAGGCTTCAACTTAGGCAAATGTTCCTCTTCTATCCAGTAATCTCCTAGGTGCTGTGCTCTAGGATTCTGAAGTGCTGTGCAGTTTGAAAGTATGTGGATGGAGTTTTCTTCTTCCATTCCACAAAATCTGCATTCTTCTTCCTCCACTATTTTGAGCTTTTTAAGGTGCCCATTCAAGCGACAATGTCCCGTTAGGATCCCTATTAAAAGTCTTAGCGCAGTTTTACTTTGACTTATGCATTCTTTTAATCTCAACAGGTTGTAGTCACCCAGAAGAGTCTTTGATTGTATAAGCCCTACTAGATCTTTCCATTGGTCAGATCTTCTCTTTTTCTCGGCTTTACTTATTTCTTCCAATATAACATTGGGGTTGATTCCGCAAAAGGGTTCAGGCCCCCAGAAAGGTATTTCAGTCCCCCTCTTTGCTAGTTCATCTGATATTTCATTTCCTTCTATTCCAGTGTGTCCTGGAATCCATAGTAAGGTGACTATGTTGTTCTCGCCTAGTTCATTGAGTTTGTCTAGGCATTCCCACACCATTTTGGAACTGATTACACAAGAGCTCAGTGCTTTAATGGCTGCTTGACCATCCGACATTATGATGATCCTTTGTCTTCTGTATCCTTTAGCAATATTGAACTGGGCGCACTTTCTTATGGCGTGTATTTCCGCTTGAAAGATACTTGGGGTTTTTCCCAAGCTTTCAGAGTGATTGGTTCCTGGCCCGAACACTCCTATCTCAGTTCCTTCTATTGCTTTTGAGCCATCTTGTACCATTGAATGACATTCTTTGCAAGTCTGGCAATGGATCCCATTCCTTCTTGTTGCTCAATTCCGTAACGAATTTCTTTGAAAAGTTATACTTTTTCATCATACCGTCTTGTGGCATGTCCCAGGTTGTCTGATTTCTAAGAAGTGAGGAGGTGGTTTTTTTAATGATTCCCTCTCTACTTAGTCTGTATCTTATTATTTCTGCAACGCTTTCCACCACCATATGTAGAGGGGCGAGGTTGAGAATCACTTCCATGGCTGCCGTTGGGCATGTTCTCATTGCTCCTGTAATGCATATGCAGGCTAGTCTTTGAATTTTGGAGAGGTTTTTTCTCGTCGTCAATAGGCTAGTTCTACTACTCCAAGCAATGGCTCCATAAGTGATGATTGGTCTCACCATGGCAGTGTACATCCAGCTTAGGATTTTTGGGTTACAGCCCCAGTTTCTTCCTGCCAAATTTCTGCACACCAGTAAAGCCTTTTTTGCCTTGTATGTAATCTCCTTTTCGTGTTTGTTCCACAGGAGTTTTCTGTCTAGAGTTAAACCTAAATAGTTGACTTCTTGTCTCCATTCAATCTCGTTTCCATCAAGTTTTATGGTTTTAGGTTGAGTTTTCTTTTTTCAGTGAAGGCTATCAGGATGGTTTTAGTGGGGTTGATGCTCAGTCCCACTTCCCTACACCAGCTATTTGTATAGTTCAGACCCTTTTGTACAATATCACAAAGGGTGTTTTCGAATTTCCCTCTGGCTGTTATGGCAATATCGTCGGCATATCCTTGGCAGTCTTATTCCGAGATCCGTCAAACCACACAGGAGTTCGTCAACTGTCAGACTCCACATTAATGGGGATGCTACTCCTCCCTGTGGGCATCCTCTGGTAGTGCAGATGGAGACAATGTCTTTGCTCGTCCTCGTCTCTGCTACTCTTGTGGTGAGCAGTTCCGACATCCATTTGGATGTTGTGCTGTCTA
>CAJUYG010002449.1:10629-30644 GCA_910591675.1 Galerucella calmariensis | reverse complement strand
TGCTTGATAATAGCCCAAGGCCGCAGGCCGAGGGCTATTATCTTTGAGCAACACGCTTGGAGGATTCTCTACGACAAAATTTTGAGTATTTATCAAGACCCGAGGAGTATTCGATAAGATAATGTTTTACTTTGTAGATATCAAAAAATTGATTGTCAATCTGACGCTTAAAACTTTTCAATACAAACTTCATTAGTTTTAATCAAAAATTATCCATTTTTATTTAAAACTACAGTTGTGAAAAGTACAATTGGTAAATTAATTGAATCGTTAGATGCAATACCAAATCTTTCCGACATTTTTAATCCAGTTGTCAGTTTGACGTTTAATTAATTTTTAATAAAAAATAAACAACAAACTGAAAACACCACATGTAGGGTATTATCGCTGTAATACAGCGGTGATTGGATGAAACTTGACACATGACTTGAAATTAAGTAATTTGATTGGTTACTATATTCAGTAAAAAATTATCATATATAATACAACGAGAGTGAAAATTTTGTCGGCAAAATTTTTCGATTGTCATGAAAGTTTGTTGCTTGGAAATTTTGCGAATGACATTTTTAACAAAACCACGAGCCGTCAGGCGAGTGGTTTTGGATATGTCATGAGCAAAATAACCTAAAAGCAACAAACTTCAATACGACAAGAGAGAAATTTTACCTTACAAAATTTTTAATTGAGTGGTATTTAGTTTTTCTCTCGTGAAATAGTTGTGTCGACTATTTCACGAGAGAAAAACTAAAAAATCATATGCTTAAACGTTTTATTTATTGCAAACTTCAATTATACAAAGCCAAAAAATAATAACATTATGAAAAAAAAATTATTTATTTATGTAAAAAGTACAATTATTATAATTGTACGTTGTAGCATTATTTTGGGCATTGTTTTGCATCATAACCTGTGATGAATTTAAGTTAGAAACTGAGGATTCCTTTTCTTTATTTTTATTTTCTCGAAGGTTGGAAATGGTGTTCTTCATTTAATTGTAAATATGGTTTCAAAGAATGGACAGAAGAATGTCTTGTTAGCTTAATTACTTCTTGTTCACCAACTCCTTCTTTTGCTAATGCAGATATTGCAGAAGCTCTATGTGAATGATTGGTTATTTTAATTTTTTTGTGTCTATACCAATTGATTCTGCCGATATTTTCGTCCACTTTGAAATTGTATTAATTCCCAATGGTGAATTTTTGTACTATATTCCTTTCTTCCAATTTGGATGTACTGTTAAAAATAATCTTGTTGTTGTTAGATAAGGATTGAATTCTCGTTTTTCAATAATTTTTAAAAATAAACGAAGTGGAAACAAATTGTTGTTAGCATTATTTCTTACCAACCACTTACTGCCAGATGAAACTTTTGATCGTCCTTGTGTCGTTTTGGAAAAGATTGGATTATATTCTACCCTGCCAGTAAAATTACCTTTATCATATTCTTCTTTGAAGTAATTAATATCATAATTAGCAGCTTCATTTCCACGCCATGCTAATTCGAACGAACATAAATGAAAAAACTTTTTTTGTAACCCATCAGGATTATCTTCAGAATAGCTTTCTACCATTTCCATTAATTCTTCTTTGGTGAACGCTTCTTTTTCTGGTTCCAGGTTCAGCCTGAAGATTTTTACGTTCTGTATCCCTGGCCAATCTAGCAAATTTATAGGTAATATATTCAAATGGATCAATTTTGATGTTAAATTCTAGAAAATATTTTTCCTGAACCATTTGAGCAGTCGTATTCCAAAGTGTTTTCACACTAGCTTCAGTATAATCAGTTCCATCTCTTTTTTTCATGTTAAAACCATAATCTTCAAGAATTTTTGCTATAACTTGTTCAGAAGTATCCTTTTCTAACGTATGATTACGTGTGTCCAGAAACATTCTAAACTGTTCCCACGCAGACTTTTTTGTCTTCATTGTATTTCGCGGTATACTTTGCGTAATTGTACTCTCTATTTCATTTATTGAATTATTTCCAAATCTTGTATTATTCATGTTAATAATACTTATTTAAATTTTTGAAACAGTTTTAATAATTTTTAGACAGTTAAATAAATAAATAAATAAACAACTTAGTTTCCTTAGACTAACAAAGATTTTATATTGAATTTTATCACAGAGTGATAGAATATTATACACATAGATTTGATATATTAACTTCAAAAAATTGCCGCGACAAGACAAAAAATTGCCAGTTCAAAACCTTCAAATTTTGTCAGTTATCAATTTACTCTAGTGAAATATTCAAAGGTAATACCACAAGTGCTTCAAATTTTATCACATAATTTTTCATTTTCATGACTCAAACTTGTTCATTTGGCAAAAATATGAAAACAAACCGATTGATAAAATCACGAGTCCGTTAGGACGAGGGATTTTATCTAAATTCGGTTTGTTTGAATGTTTTTGCCTCAAATGTACAAGTTTGAGTGATGAAAATAAAAAAGTATGTGATAAAATTAGAAGAACGAGTTGTATTTGGGAGGATTATTTTTTTCAATAATTTTAAGAATTTTGCTTAATTTTTTAAATGTTCAATATTCTCGTGAGTGATGGCACTGAACCATGCACTCGTGGAATTACCTTTGACAATATGATCATCGAACTGAAATGCCACACCTATATTAAATAATAAGTCCTGCTCTGTACCTATTACTTACAACCGTTCTTTGTACGGTTATGAACTTATCAATCAGTTATTCAATATCTGTGACTGAGTCTTTTACCTTTCGGTATTTTTTGTGAGGCTACATAATTTCATGAATCTTTTACATAAGGGCAAAAGTTATCTATTTGTTACGATACTTTGTTTATTTAACTGTGTAATTGGTTAATGGTTTATTTATTTAAAAGAGAAATGGTGATAGGTTTTAACAGACTCGATTGAATGTTTCAATTGTGAAAGTGGATATTATTTTTTATAAATTGTAACAAATTAAAAGTTTCTCGAGAAACTCTTTTAACCTCATTGAAATTGTATTTAATTCATCATTATAATAAGTGTTTTTGTAACGTGTTTGTATAACATTCCGAATGGAAAAAGGTAAAAGGATTTATAAAATAAAAGAAAAATCCATATCGAGGAAAAACAGTTTTGAGGACGAACTTTTAGAAAGTATCGGCTAGGATGTGTTTGACTGTATTGACAGATAAATTAGTTGAAATAGTGCATTAAATTAACCTTTTGCACACATTGCACACAATATTTTCCCTACGATCGAATTTAACAATATCATTATTATTTACATTTTTGAGTTTATTCGAATTTTAATATCAGTTTTTATTTGTGCTTGTGCGGGTCTCAAGTTTTGGAGCTTTAGTTCTTTACGTCAGGTTATGTTTGAGCGACCGGGGGTCGCGACGCAAAAGATCTGACCGTTACGTTACGTTATGTTACGTTGCTTCGTTATGTGCCTTGCTTGCGTGCGTGTGCTCTCCTGAGTTTCTCTCGTTTCCGAAGCAGCGATTCATATGCCTCGGTCTGGAATCGAACCCGGGCCGCCCGCGTGGATGGCAAGCATTCTACCACTGAACCACCGATGCTATATTAAAATTCTATGCAAAGCTGGTATTCGCAGTGCTGGTGATCTACTTGAATTTGTTCGGATGAATTTTTACTATTATTTCCATAATTTTTTTTGCACGATTGATCTTTTTTGTTTATTTACAGCATCGGTTGTCAGGACGGAAGGTTGGGTTTACTGGTTTCTAAGTTTAACACGCCGGTAAGTGATTTATTTACCGTTCAGACGACGAAAAGTAATAAATAGCATGAAAACAATTTCACCAAAATGCAAAATATATTTTAAACTGATCGAGAAGTATAAATGTCACTTTTGACATTTCGTTCATTTCGAAGAAATTTAAATTATATCATTCGGAATTTATTTCAATACGATTGCGCAAAAAATGGTATAAGCATCTCGAACGTTAAGGGTAATTACAACGTTTGCATGTAGATTCCTCTCGTAAAATTGGACAAAATCATATGAGGATTAAGGGGTCTAGCACATTCACTTTTCGAAATACAGGGTGTTGAAATTTTGAAAACTTGAATGTTTTAATTCGATAACTTTTAAATGGATGGATAAATTGATTTGACATTTGGCAGGTTTGTTTTTAAATGTAAAAGGGCATATTTTGATGGAAATAGTAGTTTGTGTAACTAGTGTGGATATTATAGCCATATCGCACGAGGACGAAGTTTGAGCACGACGCCGTAGGCGGAGTGCTCAATCGTTCAAGTGCGATATGGACAATCCACACTAGTCGAACAGCAAATTTTTTTACAACCCACTCGAGAAAAAGTCTAGAAAAGGAAAATTTCTAAAAACTGTAATATAACTTCAAATTGAAAATTTAACAATTCAATTTTATGTTTCCTCTAATTTTTTTATGGTAAACGTACAGTTCTTGAATGTACAATTTGTATAATGCTACGGTTTCCCTTTTTGAATATACGATGCTGTTATAAGTAGATGTTGCCAGTCGGACTCCCTCATGAAGGGTACCGTACCATTATCTATAATAATGAATATTCTGCTGAATATTTCAAACGCCTCCTTGTTGTCGTTATTAATATCAAGCAGAATAATTATTTAAAAATAAAATAAACAATAAAAAAAAACTTCTTCAGGGGGAATTGAACCCGGGTCTACCGCGTGAGAGTCTGGTTTGCTTACTACTCGACCAGTGAGGAATATGCAAATCGTTTATCTATAACGTCAGATATATTACATAATTTTTGCTTAAAAGGAACTAAAGTTCCTACCGTGTGTCCCGCGACACGTTGTACCTTTTATTTTTTCTACTATCGAATTTAACAACATCATGAACATTTTAACGTTATCTACAGAAGATTTATTATTATTTATATTTTTAAGTTCATTCGGATTTTAATACCACAGTTTTTATTTGTGCTTGTGGGGGTCTCAAATTTTTTTTTCGGATTGTTATGAAGTTGCTGGTACTGATACGTGGTTCATACTCAACAATTGATTTCAGCCGCCCCTAGTAAGTTTTTTTCAGAAATTGACTATCCATAGTAGCTAGCATATCTGCTACAATATGTCAGTTAATTGATTTCTTCTTGGTAATTCCACAGCTAGTTGGCAGCTGTCAAGTACAAAAATTAGAAATTGTGCATCAATTTTTTATCAAAACGCTGGAAAGATATAAGATTTTCTGAGATAATTCAAGACCTCCTAAGATTCCATTATAGAAAAATTAGGATAAAAGACTATTTTTTGGAAAAATATGAACAAATTAATGAAATAGTCTCAAAACCTTGTTGAAAAAAACTGATCGCTCTTTTAAATATTTTTGTCAAGTACGAACGAGCTGCAAGTCACATGAAATGATAGCTACTGGTCTTCCCATTGTGATGAACTTTGAATCTTCGGAAAATGTCAATTTTTTGCCGAATTATGGAATAATTCGTCCGCCCGCTTACAAGTGAATGCATAGACAGCAGAATTCCTACAGGCAGAGCAGCAGCCGAAATGAGAATACTTTTAGGTCTCATTATCTGAAAAACTATTAATGAGATTGATTTTCTGTTTTAATAAAAGCTCAATTTTCAATCATCTATCACTTTTTAAAATAGGTGCTCCCAAATTAATATACTGGCGACTCGGAACAGTGTAACACTGGAGTGGGTCCTAGTGCGACTCGGAACAGTGTAACACTGGAGTGGGTCCTAGGTCACAAAGGAATCACTGGCAATGAAAAAGCTGACGAACTTGCAAGAGCAGGATCGTCAACACTGAGAAACGGACCCGAACTATCTGTGGGCATCCACAGATGCTCCACTAGGTCATGGTTAAAAGGGTGGGTAAAAGAACAATCCATAAAACTCTGGAAGAATACGCCCAGGCAAACACATGGGAATAAATTTATGAAAGAACTATCAAAAAAAGGAGCCAACGGACTGCTCTCAATGAGCAGGAAGAAACTACGCACCATAACGGGGCTTCTCACGGGAGACTTTTCCACAAAGGAGCACCTGAACAAAATAGGGCTGTATAACGTAGACCTCACATACAGGAGATGCAAAAAGGACACTGAAACAGCTCTGCACATATTATGCAACTGTGAGACGCTGGACCACAGGAGGCAAAAACTAAATGGAAGACTACAAATGACTCCAGAGGACTTCTACAACCAACCAGTAAAGAACCTGTATGAGCTAATACAGGAAACGGATTGGCTGAATAGGCTGTAGTCAGAATGTTAGGAGAATCCACAATAAGCCCAAGAGGCTGTGGTGGTGCCGGCGAATAACTTTTATAACCATTTCAGCAGAAGGGGGCAAAACGAAAAACTATGTTTAAAAATACTTTTAGATGTAGCCAGAACAAACAAATAATTGAAAAAAAAACTTAACATTATTTCTTGAACTTGAAAAATTGCTTTAGGTCGTGGCACTCGATTTTTTGCCTTAGGCTGCACCTTCTATAAAGCTTTCCCCTTCTAAACCAATCAGATGGAAAAAACCAAAACCCTTCCCATGTAAAAGCTATAGCTACGTGACTGATTCTACTCCAGTATGCAAAGGGGTCGCGAAGTTACTTGGGCTGAAAAACACTGCTTGATGTATAAAGATACTATTTTCAACGATTTGGAAATTACGCGTCACAAAACTTGATACATATTTCTCCCCATTTGTTAGTTGTCATCCTAAAAGGTTCTTAAAAAAATACTTTCACCGTTGCCTCCAAAATAACAATAAAAAAATCAATAGATTGAAGAACATATCGAATAGATCCAACGCAACTACAAATCACAACAATAGGCAATTATTTAACCACACGAAATTAATATTATGTAACTAATGTTAATTGAAATAACATTCAATCGAGAACAATTACAAATTACCTATATTGAATTTTCAAAGAAGAAAGTTATCTCTACATTCTCTACCTGCTTCGCTTCGTCCATCTTACTTATTGTACTGTACACATAGCATGGTGTCGATGACGAAACTTTTTAAAAGTTTGTTGTGAAATCGGTCGAGGAATGCGAATGAAAATCAAACAATGTTACTAACAAATATATTACAAATCGTGAAGATGATTCGGTTTAAGCAAATTATACAGGGTGTTTCAATAGTTTAATATACTTAGAAACCTTCGATCATTAAAAAGAGTGGATGATTAACGTGCTATACTAGCAACATAGTTTGTTAACAACCTAAATCTTAATCCATTTAAACTTCTTGCATAATGTACCAGGATTGGTTCATTCAAAGGCTTTTATACATCCCTCGAAGAATGTCTCCAAACAAATGTTAGACTACAGCAGGGATGACATACGTTGTCTAACAGGCTTTCAACAGGCCTTTATGTAAGACACACTGCCACTACGAAATGTACGTCTGCATCCTATTTTGAATGAGGTTTTTTCTCCCGATTGATAGGTCGCGCTTGCGCGTAATCTAAAAGTTTGTAATAGATTCAAACGATTCATTATTGTGATATTTTAATAAAGATAAATCACACGTCTGCCTTTTTTCCATTTCTTCCAACGTAATGTGTTAGAAGGACTCTAAAAATCGATCGATTTGGGACAAGTACTAAAAATGGCACTAGACTTGCCAAATTATCCTGGACTGCGCATGCTTTCGATCAAGAATATTGCATGTTGCATGAAGAGTTGCGAACTGTAAAGCGGGATTTATGAACATTTTGCTCTTTTATTCACGCCTTTATCTCTGACATTAAAGGAGTTACACGCGTTTAAGAAAAACAATGGATTTTCATTTTAATTTCGCTAAAAAGTGATGACTACCAATACATTTCCGACTCCCATCGAAACACTCTGTATATAAACGGTATCACAAAATGTTTTAAGTGAGTCGCAAATATCTCGTTCAACTTTTACAGTGTCTCGCGTCTGATACTTTTGTTCTTATACTTCCTCGACTCTTCTAAAAGCTTAATCATCCTCTCTCCTCGTCCACTTATCTGATTCTTAATTTCCCGTCTTTCTCTATCATCGATGTAAAGTTTTCTGTTGTTCTCTCGAGGGTCGCTGACTTTGTAGACACACAAGATCTTTTTTTTATTATTATTGTTTTTTGGTTTAATTTAAATTGGTTCGAGATTTGCGGTAGGTTTAAGTCGAAAATAAAAAAAAAATAAAATGGAGATTTAGGTAGACAGAATTGGAAATTTTTAGTGATGGAATCTATTATTTATATGGCAACACCAACGGTAAAGAAGTAACTCGATCCTCAAGGCTTTGGAAAAATAGTTATGGAAGTGAGAAAAATTAAATATTAAATTACCAGGCTGGCTAAAGTGATGATTTAAGCTCAAACGTAAATTTTACCTTTTTAAAATATAAATATACCTCAACCCATCCGTGCTTCGGAGGGTTGGATGAGGGGGGCTGGAAGTGATTCACCCCTAATCTCTCATACAAGTCTCCGTAGATGGGTTGTCCTACCCGACACGGCGCGTCCCAATGGCTGATAGGGTGTCTCCAGAGGGAGTGGGTGGTCAAGGGACTCGTGCTCTTCGAGCTGTAAGAGCCTCATGACCGACCAACCCTCGGGATATGCAATAAATAAGGCTCCAGTATGGGAACCCGAATAGTTGCTCGCGGATCAAAGGGAATAGAGTAGTAAACCTCGATAAAAAACCAGCAGCATAGGGGAGGCAGCTATGTTGTGTGATTCTAGGCAGCGGAGGTCACTGCGTCCGGAGGCAACCGTGACATAAAGTCTAGAGGAGTAAACCTCGATAAAACAATCCGTAATCTACGTTGTTAGCTACCGTGACAATGGATGAATGGCTGCGCGACAGTCAGTCAGTAACGGTGCCTCCGGGATACCTGGTGACCTCCCGGAGTACCCAGCCTTACTACCACAAGCGGGGCTCTGTGGTGGTGAACATTCAATTCCCTAACTACTTGTGGGATGTGGTATGGAGTTTGCAAGAAAAGCGGAACAGGAAGCGGTGGAGAAAGAGAGAGATGGAAATGGAATTTTTGGGAAATCGAGTCTGGTGAAACGAACACCTGATGAGGCGGGAGAGACAAGTGAGTGGAGCGATACTGGGGTGAAAAGGAAAGAGGTATCGCCTCTGGAGAATATGGAGCATAAGAGGAAACAGAAAAAGAAAGCAAGGGAGGAAGTGAGGAGGGGGAGAGATGAAGACAGGGAGAGTGTAGAGAGATTGAAGGAGATGGTAAGGCGACTGGAGAAAAGGGTGAAAAGGCTGGAAGAACAGAAGTCGAGGCAAAGGGGCGGGTCAGGGAATTAGAGAGGTTGAGGAGAGATGAAGGTAGGAAGGAGAGAATGCAAACACGATGGGAGGAGGGGAAAATAGACTGGGATGGATGGATGAAGATTAGAGATAAGGACTGGGATGATGAAAAGAGGGAGGGAATAGTGGTGAAGGTGGGAAATCCAATGTTAGGGATGAAAAAATAAAAGTGGTATGGGTGACTAAGGAAGACAGTGGAATGGAGAAGGGGATACAGAGGATAGTTAGGGATGGGTACCCGATGCTAGAAGAGAAAGGAGAAGAAATGGATTGGGTTAAGGAGGTACGCACTACGGAAAGAAAAGGTACAAGGATGAAAGCGGAGGAGTTGATCTGTCGGATCGAGGGTGATTGTAGGGATGAGAGGAAGGTGTTTGATATGATGAGTCGACTGTTTGAAGAAGTGGGGAGCAAGGTCAGCGTTGGGCTACACAGGCTTGAGCATGTGGAGATGGAGGTGCTGAGGAAGATGATCGCGTGGATGAGAGCAGATGGGACGGAGGTGGCAATTTATACAGATAGGGAAATGGAAAAGGAGGTCGGGAATGAGGCGGCAATCCTGAAGGATATTGGAGAAGTAAATGATGAAGGGATAGGAAGGATTAAAAAGGGTTTGAGGGAGATGGAAGGAAAGTGGGTGGATAGACTTAGAGTCTCAAGGAACAGGGAGGTGGTTATAGAGGCAAAGAAAGGGGTTGAGGTCAGGGAATTCTGAGGGATGTGGATAGGGTAACAGGAGCTAGGGCAGTGGAAGCGGGAAGGTCAACAAAAACCATTAAGATGCTGGGGATAGACCCGTGGATTGAAGATGAAGTGGTGAAGAAGAAAATAGAGGAATTAATTGGGGAAGGGGCAAGGGTGATGAGAGTGGTGAGGGAGAGGAACGGCATGAAAATGGCGGTGGTGAGGATGGAATGTGAGAAAGCGGAAGCTTTACCAGGAAAGCGGGAGATTAAGCTGGACTTAAATAGGGTAAATATTATAGAGGGGAGAGAGGAGTGCAGATGTTTTGGATGTGGAGTGAAGGGCCACCAGGTTGCGGGATGTGAGGCAAGGAGAGTGGAGAAGATTAGGGAATGCTGGCTATATAAGAGCGTGGGGCACATGGCCAGCTTTCCTTTGTAGGGTGTGTGGAAAAAGGGGACACAAGCCAGGGGAGACAGATTGGAGTAGGGGACGTAAGGAAGTTGATGTAGACGGAGATGGAAAAGCATAATTGCTGAAGATTCCTCCAGTTAAACTGGTGGCCAATATAGAAAACACGAAGCTTCTGGAACAAAAGGAGATAGCATGGGTGATGATACCAAGATTCAGTTCAAGTGCGTGGGATGTTGAGCACAACCCAAAAGTATGAATAAATAAATGAATGACCTGTGGAGAGAAAAACAACGTCTTAATGGAGAATTGGCGAATAATCAGTTAGTTAAGCATTGTGATGGAAAACAAAATCTGCTAAAAAAATCACACTTTATTGTTAGGTACTTCACAGTAAAAAATAGTGATGAGCAAAATTGGTCTTGCTGTCTTGGTCTTGGTCTTGCTTTTTCGCAAAACCACGACCGAGACCAAAACCATTCTTCGACTCGCAAGACCAAGACCAAGACAGAATGAACAAGAACAAGAATATCCCCAAGACCGACTATGCAAGACCAAGACTAAATACGCAAGACTGAACCAAAAATTATTTTTCACAGTTACTATATGAGATAAAATATTTGTAACAGCGTCAACATATGCTTTTCTTGGAACAATATGAGTTGGAATGTCGAATTGTCATTTTTCTTTACTAGATTTTAACGATATACCTGAACAAACAAAGAAACCACTGTTTAAAAAAAAGGATCTACAAAAATGTTCGAAAAGTACATAATGTTTTAATGAACTTTTTTTATTTCAAATATAGTAAATTTAGGTTAAAAAATGTTTGTTGCATAAAAATAAAATGTTTTGAAAGATGTTCGTTAAGAAATTATGTCAAGACCAAGACTAAAACCAAGACCAAACAAAATACAGCAAGACCAAGACCAAGACCGAAATTGTTCGAGTCTTGGTCTTGGTCTTGCTCTGCTCATCACTAGTAAAAAACCCAAACAAAAAATTTTAACTCAGGGAAAAAAAGACCAGGGAAATTTTACAGAAGTACGGAAATGTCCAAATATAAGGTGAGTTTTTGAACTACTTCACTTTTTAATCAAAGCTTCGGTGCTGGAGTTCGCTACTTTGAAATTTAAAACTAGATCGAGATCAGATTGACGAACCTAGAGCGGTGAGCAGAGAAGAGCTGGGAGAACCAGATTGTTGTGAAATTTATATTTTAGCAACAAAAAATTTGACATATATCAGACGTCTTTTGGTTTCAATTAATATTATGTACGGTTGTTTTCGGCTGGAAAATTTTGCGTATTCAGGACTAACAATAAAATACATTATAACGGCAATGAAAAATCAGAGTGGTAACAGAAAGGGAGTACGCGAAGAAGTAACGAGTTATATTAAACCTAGTGGTGAAATAAATAACATTACCGAGAAAATAAAAATGAACTTCAAATTGGTGCCACATAAAATAACTCGTTACACTAGCCGTCAACACTACCCTTTGCTTCTTTATAGGTAGATTGACGGCTATAGTTAGAAAGCACCGGTAGTAGAGAAAAAGAGTATAATTTCTTAACTAGCCCAGTTTGTGACGAGATCCTTAATAATTTAGTATATAATAAATTTGAACATAATATATTTTATTCTATTAAGTTTATTTATCACACCGTATTTCAATTAACTTCACTTCGGTCTACCTAAGTACATTTTTCAAATCCCTAGGCAGATGACAATAGTTGAACGTTAGCTGATTTTCGATTTGATTTTTTTCTAATTTTTTTCAAGAAATTGATGGCTCCTTTCCTTTTTTATATTGTTCTCAGTCAAATTTCTATGTCTAAATTGCACAGACAACAAAGCACTGGGAACTGGCTTGGTTATCTCCAAATTTCAAAGTTAGTTGGGAAGGATCTTCGCTATACAATTTTCAATTTTTGATTTATTCACGCCCTACGCTGCGAGCTTCGTTTCTAACAATATCCACAAACCTTTTTAAAATTCACAAGAATCTTCTACAATACTTCAAAATCCAAGAAATTCTCCAAAATTATCTTAAATAAATATGTACAATTCTCCAAAACTGAGTACTTATTGGCAACGTTGTGAAGGCACTTGATATTCTAAATTCTTATATTTTCTAGAATAATGAAATTTCTTCAATTTCTCAAGAATGCTTGAAAAATCTTCCCAATTATCTTAAATACCTTGATATTTTTAAAAAAATCAACTGATATTCCCTAAAATTTTCCAAAACCATCTGAAAATTCCGAAAGTATTAAAGCACTAAACAATCTCTAGAATTTTCAACATGATTAAAAATGCCATAATTCTCTAAAATATAATTAGTCCATTGAAAAGTTACATTTGGGGTTGCGTTTTCTAGAGGACGCAATTTTATTTTTTTTATGTGTAGGGGGGGGGTCAGTGTAAAGCTAAAACCAAGTTTGTGGGGTCGCCACCCTTGTCCCACGGCCACCATCTTGAAAATAGGGGTTGAAATGGTTTTTTTACGATATATCTCTTAAACTATTTATTCGATAAAAAAATTGTTAACATTTTTTGTTGCAAATTAAATTCTCTACAACTTTGGTCAAGTAACTTTTTGTCGTAGAACTATAAATAAAAAAGTTATAAGCGAAAATCTTCAGAAATTGGAGAAAAAAATTTATATTTTTCGATGTAACTTTTTTTATAATCCTTTTACGGAAAAATCATAACTGACCATTTTTGTAGATGGTTTTTTGAGGAACAACTTTTATTCGCATAATTTTTTCATTAAGTCAATAGCTAAGGTTTTACAGCGCTCCGAAGTGAGTACTCTTAACTATACCTATATCATACGTGTGTACTAATAATATGTCATCAGTTATTTTTTATTTTTTTATAACTTTTTCAATTACAAATTTTGCAATATTATTAATAATTAATTATTGACTCTTTTCCCCACCACCCACGAGGTAGAGTCTAGAGACGCGTTTTTTTACGTGGTATCCTCAATAGGCATAATCCAGGGTGATTTTCTAAATTAGAACTACTCCGTCCTCAGTCGTTTCGATGGACCAGGCTGCGGCTCAGCATCTGATCGGCTTTCTGAATTAAATACCAGTGGGAGAACTGGAGAAGGAAGGGGTGTTAATGTTGGCGGTTCATCATCAAAGTCATTTTCATTTATTAATTCTGAGAGTTCCATTACGTTGCTGCAAGTCTCTCCAGAACAATGGAAGCTAACTGCAGAACATTTCAGATTTCAGATTTAAAATTATTTTAAAAAACAATAATTGTTAAATCCTGTTATGGAGTGAAAAAGAGTCAATAATCAATTTTTTATAATATTGCAAAATTTATAATTAAAAAAATTATAACAAAATAAAAAAAAACAATAACTGATGACATATTATTAATACAAACCTATAATATAGGTATAGTTAAGAGTACTTAAAAATAGTACTCACTTCGGAGCGCTGTAAAACCTTAGCTATTGACTAGATGAAAAAATGATGCGAATAAAAGTTGTTCCTCAAAAAACGATAAACAAAAATGGTCGGATATCATTTTTTCGTGAAATGATAAAAAAAAATTTACATCGAAAAATGAAATTTTTTTCTTGAATTTCTGAAGATTTTCGCCTATAACTTTTTTATTTATAGTTCTACGACAAAAAGTTACTGGACCAAAGTTGTAGAGAATTTAATTTTCAACAGAAAATGTTGACACATTTTTTTTATCAAATGAATAGTTTGAGAGATATATCGTAAAAACCATTTCAAACCTTATTTTCAAGTTGGCGGCCGTGGGACAAGGGTTGCGACCCCACAAACTTGTTTTAGCTTTACACCTTTACACTGACTTCCCCTACACATCAAAAAAATAAAATTGAGTCCTCTAAAAAACGCAAGGTAAGGCCTAAAAAATGTAACATTTAAATGGACTAAATTTATTAGGCATTTCAACAATACTTATATATCTAGGAGATCTTCTAAAACACCTTAACATATTTTACAATTTTTCAATTTTCTAAAATAATCTTTTGAAATTACAAACTCTGTAAAATTCCTTGAAATCGCAGCGAGATTTTTGAAAATTACCCTGAAATAATTTAAAATCTCTTTCAGCCTCAATAAATTCCTTAAAGCTTTGCAATTATCTCCAAACTGAAAAAAGAATCTGAGAGAATTTGGCCTATAAAGACGAGAACTCAATTATCAATTTTTTCGTTATTTGTTGTTGCTTTTATTAAAACCATAACAGAAAAAATCCACTCTGTATAAAAATCTAGTATGACAGTTTAAAAACACCTTCTCTCTCACCAAGTAGTCCGGACCTAATCTAACGGCACTAAAAATCAATAATACGGGAGGTCAAGCATCGGCTTTCTGCCCTGGAAATGAATTTCTTAACCTTTCAAATAATGTTGACATCAAAATAAAACATTACACATACGTACGTACACCTTGTGTTACTTTTTCCATTGATTAATCGAGTACGCTGTTGCCGTGACACTCTTTTTACAATAAATTGTTGGATTAACCGATCGAGAACGGATATATAGCTCCGTCGAATTTCCGGAATCTCCCTATCTTAAGAGTAGTATCGACTTTTGGCTAGAAAATGATTGCTATGAACAATTTTTTTTTCAAAAATTCCAAGTAACCGATCTTATTTTGTACCCTGAACTTCTTCGCAGTTTATGTGTAATAATGCTTCACTCCACAGTGATGCCCTTGTTCTCTCGAAGGAGATACATTTTTCTAATTCAAACATAACCGATCTGTACAATAGATGGGTCACCATCCGCATTCGTCTAATGTTTTGTTTGAATCCACCGAGATGTACAACCACTTACTGCAGAGTTTGCTCTCTTTGCTAGGGCGTCTGCTGTTCCATAGCTTAAATTACCCTTGTGTCCCTATTGTGGTTTGCTAAGGTTTTGAATTTCTCAAGGGTGTTCCAGACCAGTCTAGATGTGATCTGAAGCATGCTAAAGATTTTAGTGCTAGCTGATTATCTGACAGTATAAGGATCTTTTGGCTTCAAACACGTGGCGCAAATTTACCCAACATCGCACCGTGGACTCCCGCTACTGCTCTTCAGGTGTTTTGGCATGAATAAAACTTTAGTGTTATTTCACAAAGTAATTTTTTAATTTCTCAAACCTATTAATGACTTTTCAAGATTTTCAAATTAAATTAAGTTTCTTGGTCTCCATATTGACGGTGTTCTTAAATGATCTGTATATTATGTGGAAACTTTGGAAAAAAATATCCTTTGTTTGTTTTGCCATTAGATCTGTGCTTAAGCAACTTGATTTTTCCACTGCTTCAACAACTCACTACTCTTTGTTCGAATCGTACCATCGCTATGGTTTGCCTTTCTGGGAGTCTTTTAGTTTTCATATAATCAAATCTACCTTAAAATTACAAAAAAAGGATTTTTGTTACATTTTTGGCTCAAGTAGTAGGGCGCATGGCAAGTTTTATTTCAAAAAAATTCAACTCTTTCCGCTATATTCCTTGGCTTGGTTTGAAAACACTTTAATAATTTAACTGATAGACTAACGCATAGTTATTCCACTAGAAGAGAAAATTTCGATATAGAATTAAAATAGGATAAAATTAAAATTGGCGAATACATTTAATTAACTCCAAAGATCGACTAGGGCATTTCAGCTTGAAAGATCTTATTATTCAGTGGCAGAATTCTACAATCTACCCAAGGCTATTGTGTTACATTAGCATAATTCAGTATTTACTATGGTGTACGATATTCTAATATTGTATGTATTATAATACAGAGTGGGCCAAAAGTCTGGAAACGGCAAATCATATCGTTAACTGCTAGTTCTGATTGTACAAAATTTGGGGTACACCTATTTTGGGATAGGTAGATTCCTGATTTGATATTTGCAATGTTTCCAGATTTGCCGTTTCTTATATTATTAGTAGCTTTGGTTTTTCAAACGCATCACCCTGTATTTCCATAGTCATTATTTGAATCTTCTATTTAATACGAGCTCAACCATATGTAACACTCATGCTTTTATGCAGCCTGGAAGATCTAAAAAACAGTGCAAAATATGTTGATTTGAAGAAATTTAAATGTTCTACTAAAAAATAAAAAAGTACCTACACTGAGAAACTTGTTTAGATCCAATTTTAATCAGATATTTCAGCAAGCTGGAGCTCCAGCTCATTTTGGAATAAATGTTATTTAGGCGTCATTTAGATGGGATATTTCCCGGACAATGAATCGGTAGACGGAGTAGAATTGAATGGTCTACACGTTCACCTGATTTCAATCCTGAAGATTATTTTTATTTGGGATAATTCAGTTTACAAATAGGCGTTGCCAGACTCATGTTTTACATATCTTAGACCTTCCAGACTGCATAAAAGCAAAAGTGTTACATGTGGCTGAAAATACAGGGTGATGCATTTGGAAAACCGAAGTTACTGATAATATAAGATAAACGGAAAGTCTGGCGACATTGCAGATATCAAATATGGAATCTCCGTATCCTCAAATAGGTGTATCCCAAATTTGTACAACTGGGCCTAACAATTCACGAGAAAATTAGCCGTTTCCAGACTCTTGGGACACTCTGTATAATTAATTCGTATATCATCTTATATCTTTTATTATCACTATAGTACTTATAGTCGGTATTTTTATATACCTACAATATCCAGCTAAGTCAGACAATCAGGAAGAAACGGATCTGAAACTGATATAAAAAAGACAGAGAAAAGCTTCATTGTCATAAAAATTCTACAATTTTATGGACAAAGAAACATAATTCAAAAATAGATGAAATGCGAAAATAATAATTGAGAACAAAATATCAACAGATAATAAAAATGGGGACAAAAACAAATACTATTAAATTTGATAAAATACGGTGTGACGTGAATTGTTCCCTTAGAATTATCGATCTGCTAATCATCTATGTATCATCTATATTTAGTTGAACATCCAATTCCCATTACAGTTCGGCCTATAAGCAGCTTACGCCTCAACGAGCAGAGCATGAGGCGGAAGGTTGCATAAATATGGCTTCCATTACCGAAGTCGGGTTAGGTTAGATTAGGTTAGGTCACAGACAGGCACGCCTCTGATGTTTTGATAGGTCCAGTTCGGCTTATTCTTACTTTGATCTGTATTTGGTCAATCCACTAAGGCTCAAAAGGTGACGTTAAATAACTGATCTGTTTTTCAGTTTTCAGTTTTGGGCTACGTCGGAAGTCGCCATGCGACAATGTAGATTTCCACTTTTACGAACTGATACATTGTTTTCGTACTTTTCCTGCTTTTGGAAGAAGATTCAACAAAGAAACGATTTCTAAAGGCACTTATATGAAAACTCTCAAGACACAGCTAGATGTTCTTCTTTAAACGACAAAATCGCAAAAATAGTGTGGCGTGTAGCCGTCTTCATTTTGATCGTGGCTGCAGACACACCTATGACATGACATGACTATGACAGTAGGAAAACATGCTTGCGATATTGGCCACAAAGTATTACCATATTTATGCGGACGATCTGGTTATCATATCAGAAGGCAGATTCAATACTACGGTCAGAGAGCGCATGCAACAGGCTCTGAACATAGTAACAAAATGGACGGAAGAGGTGGGTTTAACTATAAGTCTCACCAAATCAAACATAGTACCCTATACCAAAAGAAGGGACCTGGTGGGATTGGGACCACTATTCCTTCAAGGTACGGAGATTCCAATGGTTATGGATGTTAAATATCTCGGGGTGATTATTGACTCGAGATTAACATTGACCAAACAAATGGAAAAAGTAGCAACAAGATCGGAAGCCACATTATTGATGGCAAGATGAACTTGTGGGAGAACATGGGGGTTGAGTCCGCGAATGATACACTGGATATACAGTGTAGTGATTGAACCCATAATAACATATGCGTATTTGGTCTGGTGGAGAAAGACGACACAAAAGAACGCAATGATGAGACTAGGCAAGGTGCAAAGACTTGCTTGTCTCAGTATTGCAGGGTGCATAGGAAGCACGCCAACGGCAGCACTAGAAGCCTTATTCGGCCTTCCTCCATTACACCTCGTGATAATGGGGGCTATTTAGGCAGCAAAATAACCTGAGCAACAAGATAGTTAGATCAGGACATCATAAGTGGAGCATCATAAGTGGAGCCATTTTAGATATAAAAACAGACTATATGGCCACTAAGCTTCTCCCTAGTCCCAAATATGAGGTAGAAATACCCTCACAGAGAGGACTGGCAAGACTCAGTCAGAATGAAGCTTCCCCGAGAAGAAACCTGGTACACAGACGGGTCACAGACTGGGGAAGGGACAGGAGCAGGTGTGTATAGTGAAATGAGATACACAAGATGCTCCTTTTCATTAGGAGAACATACCTCTGTATTTCAGGCAGATATTTATGCTATCCTGGAATGTGTCACAATTAACAAATATGGGACTGACATTCATAGGATAAACATACTAACTGACAGCCGGGCAGCCCTTGCAGCTCTAAACAGCCGCAAGGTAACATCCAGACTGGTAGAAGAATACCAGAAAGAACTAAATGAACCACATGAAAGTAAGACTAGTGTGGGTGCCGGGACATGACAGTATTTCTGGAAATGAACAAGCTGATGAACTCGCGGGAAGAGGTTCAGCAACAGCATATGTTGGACCAGAACCAGCTCTTGGGACCACAAAGAAGGTAGTCCGAGGGCAAATACAAAAATGGGTACAAAGCTAACATAAACTTCAGTGGAGGAACACTCCAAAGCAGGTACACAGTAAAATCTTAAAACATGTGTAAAACGGGCCGAAGAACTACTGAATATTTACCTAGTTTTCATTTGTCCAAAATCAGAAATTGCATTGTTGCAGCCAAAAATGCATTCGAAAAATGCATTTTTTGAGACGCTCGTTCAGAACTGGCCCAGAATGGGTACTCGGTGGTTTTCGAGGTCGCCGATCACGATTATGATGTTCAAATTGACACCCTGACCACCTGGGGCTCAGGAACGCCGACGAACGTCATCTCCGTGGAACACTCCCAGAATTCGTGCGGGGAAGGATAAAGACTTGGCGCCCGGGGGTTTTTTGGGTCGCTGAATTCAAATATGGCATCGGCGAATACCCCCCGCACACCTGGTGCGCCCCAACATGGACGTAGACGTCCTCTCCGAGAATTTTCCTGACAAGAGTGTCAAAAACAACCCAAAAATTATTGTGGGGGAGTTTTATGGGTCGTTAAAGAAGAATTTGACGTTGAAAACGATCCCCCGAGCACCTAGTGCACCGCAACCTGGACCTGAACGTCTTCTCCGATGGTTTTCCAGACACATTCGAAAAAGACGAACCGAAAACCGATAAGGGGGATTTTTTGGATCGCTAAAGCAGAATTTGACATCGAAAACGATCCCCCGAGCACCTGGTGCACTGGGGGGAGTTAAGCATGGATGAATGTATCAAATTATGAGACGATTTCGCAGAGTTTTTTGCTGTTGTATCTTTAAAACCATCGGAGAAGACGTTCAGGTCCAGGTTGCGGTGCACTAGGTGCTCGGGGGATCATTTTCGATGTCAAATTCTGCTTTAGCGACCCAAAAAACCCCCCTCAACGATTTTCGGTTCGTCTTTTTCG
>CAJUYG010002448.1:0-32168 GCA_910591675.1 Galerucella calmariensis | reverse complement strand
ATATATATATATATATATATATATATATATATATATGACAGATCCTTATGCTACAATTGAAATGTTGTTATGCTGGCTGGGCTATAGTTGCCAATATTGCAGCCACATATATATAATCATTGTATCCTTATACCATATAGGTGTCGGATTTACATTTTAGATTCCATAAACAAATTTTTTCCATGCTTTTTTATCTTTTGCTAAAGTTGATGCTTCTCTCCATGTCGTGCTTCTACGTTGTAATATGTCACCTATCACTGTATTCCATGTCTGTCTTGGTCTGCCTCTATTCCTTTTAATCTGCGATTTCGCTTCGTATACACGTTTCACTTGTCTGTTATTATTCATTCGTTGTATATGTCCCCACCAACTTAATTGTCTCTGTTCTATAAATTGTACTATAGGTTCTACCCCTAAATCTTCTCTGATATGTGTGTTTCTAATTCTGTCTTTCCTAGTAGCTCCTATTATACGTCTCAAATATTTCATTTCAACGGCTTGTATCTTACTTTTCTGTACATTTGAGAGATTCCACGATTCGCATCCATACGTTAGTACTGGTCTGTATATGGTTTTAAATACTTTGATTTTTGTTTGATTTTAAATCTCTTTTCTATTGATGAATTTTCGATTCATGGCATAATACAGTTTTATTGTCTTGCTCATTCTCTCGTTGATTTCAGCTTCCTGTTTTCCAGTTTGTTCTAATGGTACTCCAAGGTATTTGAATTATTCGACTTGTTCGATTTTTATATTGTCTATTTTAATATCAGTTTTCGTATTTTGATCTCCTATTATCAATATTTTTGTTTTAGTGGCATTGTTTTTTTCCATATATTAAGATTGTTTTGAAGTTGTTCCTCAGTACCTGCTATTATTACGACGTCGTCTGCAAAAACTCCGTTCGATATTTCGACTTTTTCTAAATTTTTATATCCTACAAACATCTTTTTTACTTCACTTTCACATTTTTTGATTATATTGTCCATATTTACGTTGAATAGTGTTGGGCTTAGTCCTCCACCTTGTCTTAATCCCATCTCTGTTTTGAATCCCTCTGATTTAGTGTTATTTCGTATCACATAATTGATATTTGTTTTATTTAGGTTTTGAATAATTCTTATTATTTTGTTATGTACTCCTCTTTCTGTCAGGCCGCTCCAAACTTTTACTCTGGGTACTGTGTCGAAAGCTTTTTCAAGATCTATGAATGCTAGATATAGATTTTTATTTCGCAAATGACGTTTTTCTATCAATTGCTTGAGTGCTCCTTCCAGGTCTAAACCCGCTTTGTGCTTCTGATAAGCCACGTATTGCACTAAAAATATTGCCCGCTTAGAGGTGCTTAATTTAGACTTTGACAATGCCATTTGACACAAATCATTCACAGGCTACTGAGATACATGATACATGATGGAATTATTCAGACACGACTTGTGTATTTTAACAGGATTTTTGGCGGTTTTAAAATGTGAAATAATTTTCTTGTGCTATATTTTAAGACTTAGATAATCACAAGAATTCTTGTCAATTAACTTTTACATGGAAACTCACAGAATGCCGGTATATGTAACCGATATACGTATTGGTGTACTGTGATTATAAAGTGTTGTGTATTTATTAACAGCCACTCGTATTTTTTAACAGCCACTCGTATTTTTTAACAGCCACTCGTATTTTATTGTATATTTACTATACCGTAATTTGTTATAAACAAAGTTCTAATATAATGTTAGTTGAAGTTGGCCTGTTTCCGTTTAATGTTTTATTCAATTACCGCATAAATGAAGCGATAGCAAGGGAATGATAATTTTTCACGGTTTTCTATGGAATACATGTCACGCTGGCTGGCTGATCTGACCCATTTTTTTATAATTAGACCAGATAAATAAAGATCGCGTGAAAACTATAAACTACGTAGATATCTGATAGTTTTCGTGTTCCATCACATTTTTGGAAACTGAACAATTTAGCGACGTAGCCTGGTGGTGAAAAATCGCACTTGTATAAAAATACAACAGTTCAGTGAGAACATGTTTACATTAATCGTCAATAAATTTATTTCCTGTTCGAGAAAAGTAATAAATAAAACTCATGCATAACAATTGTTTATTGTAATTAATATCAATTTTCCAATTATTAATCAACCACTTAACTTTTAAAGAAATTCAAAAGTATGGGAACAAAAAATATCTAATCATTATTTTATTAAAAAAGGAAATATAATATATTTTCAAATTAAATTTTGGGTGACATCTATTAGCGGGTAGATAAAATATATGTGTGCAGCAATAAAGATTTCGAATATATTTTATGCCATAGATATAAAACATTTCACATTAAATACGATCTATGCACTTATGTAGAAGAAGAAAAACTGAAGTTATTTTCAAAAAAGAGAGAAAAACCATAATTTTGAATAGACTTCTGTGTATTTTGACATGTAAACAGTTTTCTTAAATACAATTTTGGACAATTATGGAGATTTTTAATAATATTAAAGTATATTTTTGGAAAAACCGCAGTTTTTCAGCGGGTATCGAAGGTAATACCCCATGGTAATACCTACCATTCACCTTATTTCTTTAGTAGCTCGAACTGGAGAGAAACACTTCGCTCAGACCATAGAACTTGATATCAACTCCTAGAGCAGCATCCACAGAAATAAATAACTATACTCACAGAACTAATATTGAAATGCTGCATTTATTATATTTTTATTAAAATATCTAAGGATATCTTGTCAGAAGGATATACATATTCGAGTGCATGGATCCTAACTGTTTGTTAGAACAAAGTTGAGCATTATTAATTTACAAATTATGAAATTTATCATTATTCTAATTTACAAATTTATCATAGTATACACTGACTTTCGAAACAATTGTAATTTTGAAAGTTAATAAAAATAAATATAATAAACTGTTTTTGATGAAGAAATGTTTTTAAAGAATTACTGCATATTTTCGCGCTGAAATTTAAAAAAAATAGTACTATTTTATCATAGAAATATTGATCAAGCCTGCAAACTTGTTAAGTCATTGAATAACGACCAACTTCATTCTGTAGGCCCCGGTTTTTAAAGCGGACTTTCAATTTTCAATACTCTTTAAAAAATACATACAAATACAAAATGACTGAACAAACGTAAGTATTCCAAAATGTATAGTAACAAATTCATTTTTAATATATGCATTTTATCAGCGGAATAGTTTTTACTTCGCTTTTAAAGTTTTATATTTCACCGATAATGGTTTTGTTGCTTAACGGCCATGTTGTTTTAAAGACATTAAATCGATTCCAGAATGTTCCATCTTATTTTTTGTTATTTTCAATATAATTTTACTAAATGGGAAGCTAATATTATGTATCAAACTAAATTATATTTCATTTCTAACTGGAATTTTGTATAAAAATGTAATGACATGAGGTTAACCTCACTTCTTTTTAGATTACCACCTCCTGTAATGTGGGCCCAAAGATCTTCAATCATCTTTTTAACAATAAATTTAGAAGATGTTAAAAATCCAGATGTCAAGTAAGTATATAAATTAATCTGACAAGTTGGGGTAATTTGATATACCAAGAGGAGTTTGAGCTAATTGAGAAGTACACCCTCTACAAGTACAAAAGTACATATTTATCAATTAACAGAACTGCTACGGGTCATTTATTCTGTAACGATTAGTTTTCAGGCTGTGACATTTTATTATTTATTATTTAGCATTACAAAACGACATGTAGATAGAATTTTATATAATAATTACAAATATTAACCACTGATTCCATTCCATTTCCTATTAAACTTGAGTCAAATTAATCTTTTAGCTACCTGTATTTTGTATTTTTCAAATTACAGGTATAATATTGTTCTTAGCTCACACTTTCTATAAGTTAATTTGTTTTCCAATGATTGGCCATAGTATATCATAGACATTTTTGATAAATGGTTAATTATATTTTAAGTTTACATAGTAGTCTGATATTAATTTGTATGTTCAAGATTAACAGTTGCTTCAATATAATTGAGTAACTGATTAAAAATTGTATGCACTTAAATAAAGTTATCTCTACACAAGCTAATATAATTTAAAGTGTCTATTGTAGTATGTTTAACCATGACCTACAGTATCAATTTATTATTGAACAAATATTTTAATAATATAAAAGTTTAGTCTCTGACTTTCTATATGGTAATAATATAATTCTTCAAAATTCAAAATTTGTTTCTCTCTGACTTATTATTGCTGAGTTCTATACAATAATATCAACCATGTATTTGCTATTTTTGGCACATCATAGTAAATAAAGTATTAAATTTCAGTATAGTTATTTTCTGTTCCATTTATATCCTTCATAACAGCCAATATGTTGTATCAATATCTTTCCTGTACAAACATGCCTTAATGACAACATTTCCAAAACACATTTGGCAAATAGCTTCAAGAGTAGGGATACATTTTTATAAATTGATAAAATGTTGTTCCATCTTTGTTCATATATCTCTGTCATTCCAAACAAACATGCAAAATGAAATTAATTAATACATAAAGGAAAACTTGACTATCAAATAAAATCAATAAATAAATAGCTCAATAAAAATATAACATAATGTAAATACATGACTCAACTGGATTCACAAATTAAATTACCTGGAATGTTAAGTCCAGTATGTTATATTTCTATTGTAGAATTTGTTATTGATTACAATTGATATGTTAATCATCAGAGTTTACTAATTCTGAGCTGTAAATTATTGCCATTACATAAATATTTTTTAATTTGTTCCAGATTTAGTAAAGATTCTGTATTCTTCAAAGGAACAGGAGGTTTAGAAAAGAAAAATTATGAAGTCACTATTCCCCTATATAAAGAAATAGACCCTGAACAGAGTAAGAGCTTCTTCAAGGGAAGGTAAGATGAACACTAGATTATTCCGCATATAGTTAGGTACATGTCTTGTTATGGAATTGTCATAAACTTTTGGTCTGCATTTCCTATTTAATTTTTCTTGATTTCTTGATGTATCGTAAAAGTCCAAGGTACATACCTTGGAGGAAATACTGGATCTAATGCAAAATAATCATGTGCATGAACAGACAAAAAAATATATTCATTATAATTTCTTTTTTGTCTTGTTTTCCACAGATATCTTTCAAATGATCCCATTTTCTTGAGATACAAGTTATTTTTTTGACAGTTGAATCTTGAACTTATTAAATTGATGTTTTAGGTGTATTGAGGTAATTTTAACAAAAGCAGACAAAGATGGACCATATTGGCCTGCGCTTACATCAGATAAAAAGAAACACCATTGGTTAAAATGTGACTTTAATAAATGGAATGATGAAGATGATTCGGGTGATGAGGGTGTTGGTGGAATGGGTGGTGGTGGAGACTTCGAAGAAATGATGAGACAAATGGGTGGCTTAGGTAAGTTCAAGGAACAGTATGTACAATTTAAAAAAATACACAGAATTACCAAATATAAATAACATAACATAATAAGTTTGTTTCACACTGCACACAAACATATTTCCACATCATTTAACAACTTTATTCTGCACTTTGAACTGGATTGGCTTCTTTTTAAAGAAGCTCTAGTTGTAGTTGTGTATATTTCCATACATTTATCTCTATAATATGTAGTAAGTTTTACAGGATTATTTCACTCAATACAAAATACGCGCCTTCGCTTGGTTTAAATATGAGGATTGATATCTGAAAACACCATGTTTTCGATTTTGTATTTCGGCACCTGATTGGATACATGCAATTTTCCTATCTGTGTGTTTCGCATTGTCATTAGTTGTCAGAATTATGAATTATTGGGTGTTTTTTTTTTTATTTAATCATATAATTGGCCAATAATCAGAATAGATCTGGTGTTACGGCCCACAAAGTATTCCTTGATTAATATAATAAACTATAAATAATAAATAAAAACAATATGAAACACAATTGTAATTGTGTAATTAATGATTATCGAAAATTTCTTCTTTTTCGAAACAAATTGTTGTTTTAGGATACCACCTGTTTCCAAACAACAATTTGTTTCTCAAAATGGAAGAAATTTGTATTTCGATAATCATTAACACACTTGTTGTTTCATTATCGAAAATTACACTGTGCTACTAAGAAGGGTTGCTGGCAGAAGATCATTTCATTGATCTCTCTATACTGACATTCCACCAATTAATTGTTGGAACTTTAGTTCTTTATGCCAGGTTATGTTTGAGCGACCAGGGGTCACGACGCAAAAGATCTGACCGTTACGCGTTACGTTACGCTGCGTTATGTTACATTGCTTCGTTATGTGCCTTGCTTTTGCGTGCTTGTGCCTCCTTAGTCTCTCTCTCGTTTACGAAGCAGCGATTCATAATAATAAATATGCTCATACCCGGATTCGAACCCGGGCCGCCCGCGTGCAATGCGAGCATTCTAACCACTGAACCACCGATGCTATGTTGAAATTCTATGCAAAGCTGGTATTCGCAGTGCTAGTGATCTACTTGAATTTGTTCGGATAAATTTTTACTATTATTTCCATCATTTTTTTTGCGCGATTAAGGGGTCTAGCTACTTTTCAAAATACAGGGTGTTGAAATTTTGAAAACTTGAATGTTTTAATTCGATAACTTTAAAATGAATTGATAAATTGATTTGACATTTGGCAGGTAGTTTTTAAATGTAAAAGGGCATATTTTGAAAGAAATTGTAGTTTGTGCAACTAGTGTGGATATGATGGCCATATCGCACGAGGACGAAGATGAAGCACGACGCCGTAGGCGGAGTGCTCAATCGTTCAAGTGCGATATGGACAATCCACACGAGTCGAGCAGCATATTTTTTCTACGACCCACTTAGGAAAAAATCTAGAAAATAAAAATTTCTATAAACTGTAATATAACTTCAAATTAAAAATTTAACAATTCAATTTTATGTTTCCACTAATTTTGTGGTAAACGAATGTCCAATTTGTATAATGCTACGGTTTCCTTTTTTAAATATACGATGCTGTTATAAGTAGATGTTGCCAGTCGGACTCCCTCATGGAGGGTACCGTACCATTATCTATAATAATGAATATTCTGCTAAATATTTCAAACGTCTACCTGTTGTCGTTATTAATATCAAGCAGAATGATTATTTAAAAATAAAATTGACAATAAAAAAAGTTCCTCGCGTGGAATCGAACCCGGGTCTACCGCGTTAGAGTCTGGTGTGCTTACTACTCAACCACCAAAGAATATGCAAATTGTTTATCTATAACGTCAGATGGATTACATAACTTTTGCTTAAAAGGAACTAAAGTTCCTACCGTGTGTCCCGCGACACGTTCTACCTTTTTTTAATTGTTGGTTTGAAACAATCATAATGTGATTATGTGCACTAGTATACAATTAGCAAATAATTATTCTGTACCAAATCTCATCCAACTATCCTACTTCAACATGTTTTATGACGTTTCAAAAAAGAGACTTCAGCGTAACGAGTGCGGAAAGTGACACTCCTACGAGTGTGATAAATCACTTTCACACAAGTAATGTACCTACACTATTTTTCCTACGACCATGCGATAATTGTAACAAATATTGTTTAATGTAATGGTTTTTTAAAAATAATGTTGACATCGGTGAGTGCGGAAATGAAATGAGTGAAATTAACGTTGCAACGAGTTATGTACACTATTTTTCCTACGGCCATAAATATTTAAAAAAAAGTACCTTAGGTTTTTCGCTACTATCAGTATCAACTTCCATTATAATAAAAAACTGAAACTAACACTTTTTATTTCTAGTTTATCTCACAATTATAATTCGTTTACACTTTTATGTAATAAATATTTCACCTACACTTCACAAAAACTATTTCTATGCTTTGTTTTGTAATTTGAGAATTTTGACATTAGCCTACTTCATTATTTTTCACTTTTATAATTAGTATATATTTTTTACGATCACGCGATAAATTTACGAAATATGATGGTTTTATTTATTTGAAAACATCAATGACTGTACCTACCTATAACATATGATTATTTTGAAAATAATCAGTTTGTAGTGCAAAATATTTTCAAAATAACGCAGAAGACATTTTAATTCTTAATAATTGGATTTGTTTTAATTTCTACAGCTATACTATAGATATACCCAAAATAAGAACATTTGACAGCTATCCGCGTATGACAATTCGGAGAATGCTGGAGTAGACCGCGATTCGATTCCCGGCCGTACCTAGTTGTTTTTTTTTTATAAAAAAATTTGGCGAATCTTAATAATTTTTGAACAGATTTTGTGTTTTGTGCTATATTTGTAGTTATTACTTTAGTAAAATGAATTGAAAGTGAATACAATATTTTTAGGTTTTGTTGAAGTAATATTCTTGTAGAAAATTTTGTACACCAGTTAAATTATTCAAAAAGTACAAAACTAATCCATGAACGTTATCTTGAATTCATTGCTTTGTGAACTCGCCTATTGTTTGAATTAATGGTATGCTTTTAAGGTCAAAACATGTCTGATTATAAAATTTAACTGGCTTGTAACTCAAGCTATGCTTAGAAGTAATGGTGTTATGGACATGACATAATTTTATTATCTTTATCGAAATTATTTATAAACTATTTGTGGTATAAATAATAACTTTTTTAAAAGTTTCCTTCACTAGGACTTTCCCTCTTTAATATCCCTTAATTATGTTTTTATGTATTGTTATAGCGATAAATATATTTTTGTTTTTCAATTTTTAGGTGGTGCAGGCGGTAAACCAAATTTTGACGATATCGAAGGCGAAGATGGGCCAGATTCAGACGATGAACCCATCCCCGACCTCGAGTAGTCTAATAAGTTCAATATTTTTTTTATTTTTGAATTTTTGTACGTTAAGTTATATAAATAAAAGTGATATTGAAATAACCCTGTATGTTTGGACAATCTGCTGGATTCCGTTTGTTTTTGGTTCATTACCTTCCACCATTTCTAGTATCGATTTTTACGTATTTTCAGAATAATTAAGAGTATAAGTAACTTAGTGTGCATATGTTAAGATTTTTAATTATAATAAAAAAATTTATTGAACAAGAGTTTAATTATTTCGAATTATTGATAAAGAATATGTAAAATCTTGGATATGGGAAGGTTTCAAATTAGTATAAACTATTGTACACTTTATATCAATTTTTGTATGGTAGAACATATACTTTGACAAGTTTATCTGAAGCCGTGAAAGGAATGCAGTCGAAAACATTCGATATTGCCACGTTTAACTATGGAAAAGCTGAAGTGCTAAATATGTAGTGATAATGATTAGAAAAGGGACTTTTTTTATTAACAATGTGATTAAACGATAATTCTTTAATGTGCTTGTTTCCTTGGATTTTTTCTATTATTATTTTTTCAATTTATGAATATTAAAAGATGAGCACTTTTCCAAATTTGGGCTTTTTCAAGCTCTGGCAGCGTTGTACGAAGACCATAATTACCACACCCTCCGAATTACTCAATTGGTGATTTTTATCGAAAGGCCTTACCATCTGACGTGCGTGTGTTCTTCCCTTTCATTTCGTCAATGGGCTCTTTTACTAAAATTTTTAAATCATTTTTAACTGTCGTAAAACAAAGTACTAGGGATAAAAATATGATTCTGAAAATTTCTTGTCAATAGAATATGTCGTTCTCCTAATACAACCAATTAAACAAGCATACCGAGAGCGGGGCGAAGACTATGACTGTGACGTCACCGCATATGAAAGTTGATGTGCACTAACATTACGCTTCTGACTGTAACGTGCCTCGCGTAGAATTTATTCATTTTGAAATTTTGTGTGAATAAAATGTGTGGACATAATTTTAAAAAAGCAGACTCAGAATCTTCCAGAAGTGGACTTGCTAATGATAATGAAGTTTTTTAATCAAAAACACGATTTTATTAAATTATAATTTTATACTATAACTATGTGACACATCGTTTCGGGCTGTTTTCCGGCCAGTATGATTAAAAATGTCAATATTTTCATAAATACATTCTCTCTCAAATGATATACAGGGTGATTATTCCAGATGTTTTATTTTATTCCTGGTCTGGTGGACAAAGTTACGGAGATAATGCTATAGGTAACTCAGTAAAAAATTGCAATTATTTTAACTGCAGACTGCCCAATTGATGGAGCTTCTTCAAATGCTATTTATGATGAATTTGTAGTGGAAATTAAATCACCAATGTTGAAAAGAACAAGAAAAACTTATTTTGATGAAGCAGGTAATATTAGTGTTTACATTTTTACATCAGATTCAAATGCACATGCACCTCACTGGTAAAAAAAGCGATATTTGTTAGAGCTGATCCGGACTTTGAATCAAATAAAATAATTTTTTTTAAACATAATATACGTCGTTTTGTTGATGATCTACTGAAAAGATTACCTGTTTAAAAGCAGTATTTAGTAAAATTTAATGTGTGAAGAACTGATCCATTATTTTATTAAATAATTTTGAACAATAATAACACCACAAGCTATAAGAACAATATTATCTAAGTATTTAAAAGAAATTATATGAATACAAGCGTGTGGTTTTCAATAACCCTCTCAATATGGATTCACAACGTATTTTATAAGGTAATTTATAACGATTCTGATTGAAGAAAAGTGAAATTCTAAAAATACACAAACAAAGTATGTTGACTTATCAGTGAATGCTTTGAGTCTTTTTATGCTTTTCTGCCATAGCTTCCGTTCTTTTGCATCCTTATTAATAGAAATAAATGTTTTGTTAGATGTTTTAATAGTAGTACTTTAACATTTTGGAACAACACAATATTTATAGCTTTTTTACTCTGGTTCTGGTCCATTGTGTCGAATAGTTCAAATTAATTCTAAACGTTCTTATTTCACAAACATAACACTGTTTAGAGTTTGCTAAAACGTATAATAAAAATAATAAGCATATAAGCAAGCAAAATACTGTTACTAGCTAAGTAGTCATCTAACCGAAAACCGATCCGCTCTCTGAACGAGAGATTTCATATGCGATGACGTCACGCCTAAAATTCGGAGAGGAGCGCTGTTTAATGTATATAATTTTTTTCAGGTAAAATAAAAAAAATATGTAAATGAGCCCATTGACTGATATTGATTCATCCAGTGGCGTTGGTATTGTCAGTGACCTTTGTATTTTCAATTTTACTTGCTTCAGATAAACTTGCCAAACTATAACTAACCATGTCCTAAACATAGAGATACTACCGATAGAGGCAACGAGAGCATATCACTGTTTTTATTTTAAGAAGACTTCAAGATATAAACATGAGACTGAGACAATCTGTGTACCATCAAAATCGTATTTTGTTGGGTAAAATGAAACACTGAGAAATATATGATCAATTTAAAAAAAGTTTATAAATTACAACTTATTACAAGTTTTGCTTTTTTAGACTTAATGTAACATTTATAGGGTGCGGATATTAGGTCTTAGAAAACTCCTTATTTACAAGATGAGAGGCTAGCTGTCAAGTGTAGGGAGTAAAGGGGGTGACAATTTGTTGTATTTACATAATTAGTTTCCTGCAACAATTGTCATTTTAAGTAAAGCGTGTTATCAATTTATCTGTTATAAAACAACTCGATTAAAATAGATGGGGTGAGACTTAATATCCGCACCGTATATTTAAAAATATACAATAAGTTTTTATTTTATACTCCTTTGCTTTCTTGCTGTTCAAATTTAGGATATTTATTTTCAATATCGCTCCAACTTTGTTTACTATACGACAAATTGTGGACAACTGTTGCAATGTCATCCAGCTAAAAGAAAACAAGAATTTTTTCAAATTATCAGGTTAATACTAAAAAACAATAAGCGCTTGTTCAAGAACAAAGCATCGAATGAAAATAATACAGGTTTAATCAAAAAGTACAAAGACAATCTACATCTAAGAACGAACCTAAAGATGCAAAAATTTTGAAGAAGATATACAGATCGCGAAAAGTCTGTTCGAGCCACAAAATTACTTGAATGAGAGAGAAGAGTAATTCTTCGCAGTCAGCGTTGGGCGTGTTTTCAGTTCCAGCTATCAATCTGATATGAAAGCAGCGTTTCCAGTTTAAAATGTTTGGTACTTTCTAAGGAATAATTATCTTATTTTGCATTTAACTTTTAATACGGGATAACGACGTATTTATTAGAAGAAACTCGAGAATATAGTTCAAGAAAATAAATGGACAAATTACAATCTGCAATAAATAAAATCTATACACTGCTTTCGATTTAACAATTATTGGTATTTAACATTATTTCCGACAAAAAATTGGGAATAACTTTTACAGATAAATAAATTTAGCAACAGCCGACTGCGCACAATTATTCTTCTCTCTCTTTCAAGTGTTTTTCTCATATTTTCCTTGTCGCACTTGTGTAAATCGCGTGGCTCGAATAGACTTTTCGCAATCTGTGGGTCAATAATTGTTTGATAAAATACTTACTGGTATTCTAACTTGTCCCATGGAGTCTCTTTCCCTCAAAGTAACACTATTGGGTTCTTTAACTGTGTCAAAATCAATGGTTATACCATATGGAATGGCAATTTCATCCGTTCTAGCGTATCTTCTACCAATTGATCCGGAACTATCATCAACTTTATGGGATACATCTACTTTCGTTAATTCGGTAGCTGTGTAACAATTTAAAAATTAGAGATTTATACCAAAGAAATAATTTAAAAATTAGAGATTTATACCAAAGAAATAATTGAAAAATCTACTTACATATTCTTTTGATAAAAGGTACAAATTCTTGATTTGAACTCAAGGGAAGAACGCTGCATTTTAGAGGCGCTACAATTGCAGGTAAAGATAAATATGTTCTCTGTTCGTCGTTTTCACGTTGTTTGAAATTGTGTTCGAAAATTGCGTACATCACTCTACCAACCCCTAAAACAAAAAAAGATAGCTGAGATAAGAATTACCTCTAATATTCTCTAGATACCATTACATAGATAAAAGATATATACCGAAGAAGTATGAACTGTCTCATTTTTCAAAAAAAAAATTTAGTATTGTAAATCATTGTGAATTTTAGCAGTTTCCAAACATCCACTTACCAAATGATGGTTCGATAACACTAGGAATTATTTCTTCCACATGTAAGGTATTTTTGTACTTCTTAACGGTAACCATATCTTTAGAAAGTAAGTATTTTTGATCTCCACATGATAATTCGTAAGACCTGTAATGCAAACAATAGAAATTGGATAAATCAGTAGTGATAGTTCTTATTTTTCTACAAGATTAGGTTATTGCTTGTCCAACTGATTCATTTCATTCATATTTTTTTCTTTACTGTTTTTCATCACAATAAAAAAGCAAATAATACAATCTACACTATATAAGCTTATTATGTTTACCTACTGAAATGAAATGTTGCTAGTAATAAAATTTCACTAGGTAAACTTTGCTAACAAACGAATATTTCTAACTTTAGTAGTTTTTGTTATTGATTTAAAATTAAGACTGACCCTTCATTAGCTAATTGTTTTTCTAAATTTTCAACTTCACTAATTTTCAAAGCTGCTAACGCATCAGTAATAACTTTAGCTTCTTTTTTGAATGTTTTTCCCAACAATCCTTTATTGGCTTGTGCTTCAACGACATCAACAATTTTCGGCTCTGCTAATTTTTTCTCTGCAGCTAACCTTACACCGGTGGCATTGGTATGTTGAGTCAGATCATATGCTGAACGATCTGCACAGCCAACACACTCTATCCATCCCTAAAAAACAGAAAGGTGATATTGTATAAACAACTAAAATTTGTTGAAAAAACTTACGTAACTAGTTAGGCATTCTGCATCCCAACAATCACATGCATAGTGAGCCATTTCATTGGCCATATGTTGTCTAAAACGTAACCTAGTTGGATCTACCCCACATTTTACAAGGAACTGTTGAATTCTGGCCATGAAATATCCCAATGTTTCATTTGCTACCAAACCCTGAAATTACATCATGCTAAGATTAAAAAAACCAGGTAATGTTGTTAAAATTAATCAACAAAAGAAACAACTTTAATTCCTAATTCTAAATGTTTCCTTACTGAATCTACAGCTACTCCAATGTTTTTCCTCTCTGCAGCTTTTCCATCCATCTGGTTACATGCCGAATATAATAAAAGTTCAGTATCCCTAACATTTTCAAATTTGGGATGTTTTTTATCATTAGGATCACAGAAATGTTCTATTTCTGCCATTGTAAATTCTCTTACTCTTATAAGTCCAGATCTGGGAGAGATTTCATTTCTAAATGCATTACCTTAAATGTTATTAAAGAATATGATGTTCAATTACGAATAAACCAATGATGATGATGATTAAAATTTTATTTTTCTAGATTGGAAATTGGAATAAATACTGTACCTATTTGAGCAGCAGCAAATGGTAGTTTTCCTTGATTAAACTCCAGAAGTCGTTTAAAATTCACAAAGATTCCTTGGGCAGTTTCTGGTCTCAGAAACCTATAAAACATGCCATAAGTTTCAGTTAAAAAGGCATTAGAGTTTTGCATATTAAACAGAAAAATTGTATCTCTAGAAATAGTAATCAAGAGTATAAATAATTCCAAAATGTTTCGAGTTCTGTTTAATATACTGACAAGAACTATAGCAAAGTATTATGAGCACCTTTAAAAACTGGTGGAAACACACTCTTCAAAATGAAAAATTGATGAATAGATAAAATATTCTGCAAGGTATGCTACTACTGCTCAAGAGACTGGAATTCTTAATTACATATACACATATAAAGCAGGAAAGAATCCAGAATTACCATAGGCAACAAGTGGTTATGAAACATTGTAAATTATAATGCCTAAATTACCCTTTAATAAGCCCAGATGGTCCAATCTGTGTTCCAAACATCAAATTAAATTCAACAGGTTCTGTCAGATCATTTCCAGTAAGAGGACTCTTCATACTAAATTTTTTTATTACAGCAGCCATTTCATCTTTATTCATTCCATCTAACTATGGAAACAAATGTAACACAATTATGAAACATTTGAGCAATAACAATAACACTTTATACTTCAACACAAGAAAGATTTTTATGTATGTGAACAGGAAAATTAATAAAATTTATTTTACCAACCTTCACTACTATGTCCTGACATTCCTCTTTAGTTTCCAATGAAGTCTTCTTATCAGCAGCAATTTTTTCCAAGTGAGCTTTGATTAAATGATCTAACCTAAAGCATTCTCCAGTCTGAGTGTCTTTAACCATAAGATCTGCAAACCTATCAACATGTCCTGATGCCCTAAAATAATAAATAAAATTAGCAAAATAAAACTTTCTATCTGCCCAATGTTAATTTATCTTAAACATAAAACTCGTACTTCAGAACTGCTTCCGGAGTCAATATAGAACAATCTACTTCCAACATTTGTTCTTCCAAGACAAAGAAGTGTCTCCATGTTTGTAATAAATTTGTCTTAAAAGCACATCCCATAGGTCCAAAATCATACTGCCCAGTAATACCTCCATAAATTGCAAAGCTTTGGTCAAAGAAAAATCTTCTTTTAAGCAGATCTTCCATTTTTGATCTATCAAAAGTTTGGTTAGGTGCCAAACTTAATTCTTTATCTTCTAAAATTTTTTTCCTTGTTTTCAACTCAGCTACAGCTTTCTTAACATCAAGATCTGGTGCACCATCTGCTTTTAGTTTACGTACCAAATCACCCTATAAATTCAAATAATTTAAATGCAAAGAACTTAACCTATTGGTTCTCTTACTTGTTGTTTAACACTGGCTCTCAAAGGAGCTAAAATTTCTTCAATTTTAGGATCAGCCATTGCGTCAAAATATATATTAAGTTTAATGTTTCTGTGCTTCTTATTTTTTCCCCACTGGTATGATGAAGGGCTGATGCAAAATGTTCTGGTTGTTACAATATTTTGGTATTCCTTCCGATAACACTGCCTTAAAATGTCATTGAATTTTCTTGTTGCTATTCGGTTTAACGTCACGAATAGTTTCATAAGGTTTAACTCAAAGCTGCTGTAATTATGCCACGAGTCTGTCGGCAAATTAAAGTGAAAGTCAGATTAGCTGATGAAAGAAGAGAAACGTAAAGTTTGAGGTTATCTATATGACGTTTTGAAACTTCAACGTTTTAAGCTGGCAGCACTGTCAGCCAAGTGACAAGTTTGAGGGCCAGTGCTGCAGTTGAAAAAATAAAATTACCTAAAACTAGAACCACAGAAGTAATTCACGTTCAAAACATGATTGCGTATTGAGCATGGCCATCTACAATACTATTCTAGGTGGGACTCCATATTTATCACTGTACGATGTTACAGTTACTAGACTAGACTCCAATTCTCCATGGAATAATCGCCTATCTCGCGGTAATAGGATTTATAGCAACACCTGGGTGGAGGCGGTGCTAGTCTACAGTACAGTGTATTCAGATGGTCCCCAAATTTGAAGTTATGCTACTGCTATCTGACTGGGGGACGCTTGCCTCTAATGTTTCGAAAGAACGGGGTTGGAAAGGGAGAAAATGTTAATAAATAAAACACACTAGTATAATAAAAACTTAATAAATAATTGTCAATAATATACAATTCCATCAACAAAAACAGTAATCATAAATTATATAACCTATAAAAGTGTATGTACCTATTCAAAAGTACGTCTAAACACATTTCCGAAGTTTTAGGTCCTTAAAATTCAAAAGATATTAGGTAGTATTTGATCTATAATACTGTAATACTAACAATTCCATATTCTAAATACATCACACGTATACTTTAATTAAATCTATTTAAACAAGGTGGTAGATCAATTATTAACTCGTCGATACAATTTGTTAGGTACTGAAAATTATTTCTGAAGCCCCATGGCCCCACATAAGAAATCAAAAGCACACACAAATAACATTCTTGCTCGTACTGTCATATATTGCTTATGGTCGTTATGTGATAAGTAGACAACCCACACTACTTGACAACAAAGAATTTGAATTGAACTTGCCATTTTCTTAACTCACCAAAATAAATCAATTTTCTGTGACAAATACATTTAATTTAGTCTAGTGCCAACTTTGCAATAAAAATTATTATATTGTGTGTATGCATGTAAAAATTTTACCAAGAAAAAGAGAAAGTGAAAATTGGCATTTTTGTTAACCTGTGCCAATCCGGAAATCATTTATTTTGATTTTGAGGTCTAGGTACTTTCGACTTACTAGGTTGTCCTACCTATTTGGCTAAAATATTTCAAACTAAATAATATATTATTCTATGCATCCCATGTAAAAATATTTCCCAGGGCTTATTAATAATTATACTACCACAGTCATAACACCGCTGAGGTTTTAATGAGCTAAAACTTCTGACAGACGCCTAAACAAATTCCGCATTTCTCCAAGATTTTGTTGTACATACTCCGGGTCCTCTCCACCAATCATTAACGTCTTCGTAGTGTCTTTGTGATGATTGAGGTGCGTGCATCATTGCACACAAGCGACACCAAAAAAATGTATTGATAAATTCACCGGTACCTTTCCATTTAAAATAGGAATTGTACAGAGTGTTGTCGTTATCGAGGCGGTGGAGATAAGCTGCTAGTTCTTGGGGACCGGCGAATTCGTCTACGTGAATATAGGAACCTGTAATTGAAATCATATGAATAAATATGCTATATATAATAGTCATTTAACCAACCAGTGTATTAATGAGGGCCATTAACAATCGAGATAATTTAAGCAGAGTGAGTGCCTTAATTTATGTTCGAGATTGTTAATTGCCCTTTTAATACTCGTGTTAGTTACAAAGCTTTTCCGTCGACTGTATAAGTTGTATACTTTTTTCTCGATATTTAAAAACTACAAATCATAGGTTAGTACTGTCAAAAATAAATAATGACATTGAAATGTATGTTTGGTTGCCTACACCACAGGTAACTGTCAATATAAATATAATGTATAAGATGTGCGTTGGGTTGCCTACAGAGAAATCGTTGATTAATGTAAATACATAATGCATTAATAGGATGTCCTATATTGAGAACGTTAATAGCATATGTTAATACACGGTCGACGGAAATAGAAATTAGAAATCCCTACTTAATGATTTATTTTATTGTAAATATTAATTTATAGTTAATCTAAAGGAAAACTACACCAATTGACTGCTAGAAAAGTATCTTTGGATTTGGAAGAAATTATGGCGCCAAAAAGCTGATATTGTTTTTTGTTTTATTCTAAAAATTACAAGAAAAGCTGAATTTAGATTTGGTTTACCTTCAGGTGCACTTCTTTGGTAGTCTTCAGGTCTAGCTCCCATAACAATAGGAAGAACATTTTGTCCTAAGCCGTTTACATAAAATTTTTCAGTTATGTAATCTCGACAATTCGAATTTTCGAATGCCAAATAAAATTTATATTCTCTCTCTAAAATTTCAAAACATTTTTTATCCGACCTGGGACACTGAAACAAAATGTAAATTGTTACAATTATACATACCTACATGGAAAGTAACATAAATAGTTTAATGTAATGGAATTCCAGTCATTTCAAATTTAATTTTAATTAAAACTAGCTTTTGCCCGCTACTTCGTCCGCGTAGAAGACGAAAATGACTCTAATGGAATTTTTAATTAGTTTTTTTCGTTATTATGAATGTCAGTATTACTTTGCACCAAGCTTTTAAGTGAGTTCAACGATATTTGAATAAAATCGTATGGAGTTTTCAAACGTCGGGTTAGCCCAAGAACTGTCAAAACATGGGTGTAAGAGTAGTAGGCAAGATTTTTGATGGAATCCCTCAAAAATATCATGGTCAATGATAATCCCGTTTCCTCCACTGATTTTGAGGCTGTGCTAATTGCATAATAACAGTATCTTCTGTATGTTCCTTGTGGTATATTATTCATTCTTTTTTTAATTTCTTGGGAAATTAAACCACAATATTTTTAAATTCTTTATTTCAACGCTACCGAAACGTTGAAATAAAGAATTTAAAAATATGGTGGTTCAATTTCCCAAGAAATTAAAAAAAAAGAAGACATAATAACAGTAGTTTATAGCCAAAAATGGGCCCATTTTTCGACATGTTCTCCAATATTACTCGAAAAGTTTTGAGTTTATCGTTCGTATGAATTGGAACAAAGTTATAGAGTGTGAAATTTGTTATAAAATTCTGTGGTTCAAAATGTGAAAATTCCATTCTCTGCAGCCACAGCGTTTGAATAGGTAAAACAAAAAATTGAAAAACAGCTGTTTTTCGGACGCAAAATACTAATGCAATTTTTAAGGTACATTTACATTCAATTACGCGCGTGCTTAAGCTTAAAATTTGTTCGCTTGACATATGACGTCTCCATGTATCCATTTACATTGAAAATTTCACTGCTTAAGCAAAAGTGAAATTTTCAATGTAAATGGATACATGGAGACGTCATATGTCAAGCGAGAAAATTTTAAGCTTAAGCACGCGCGTAATTGAATGTAAATGTACCTTTAAAGGTACTTTTGCTTAAGCAGTGAAATTTTCAATGTAAATGGATACATGGAGACGTCATATGTCAAGCGAGCAAATTTTAAGCTTAAGCACGCGCGTAATTGAATGTAAATGTACCTTTAAGCGATGTGAATCATTAGAGAGATTTTAAGCCACAAATTTTGACATACGTTACACGCTAAACGTTAAACTGAGCAAGCACAGTCTTTCTAAAATAGCGGATGACATTTTTGATTATTTTAGTTTTTGAAGCCATAACATGTGAACGACGTTACACGTTAAACGTTATTTTATTTGGTGTAACTAATCTCAAATTTTCTGTTTGTTTAATTTGATTTGTACATTAATCCATGACATTAATTATGGATAATATAGAAAATATAATTAGACGTCGAAATGATCAAGGTCTAATAGAAGAACTTAATAAGGGGCGCTATTCTTCTCGAAATTTTCAGCGTACATTAGGCAAAATTGACGTTGAAAATCGGCGTTGACAAGTTAAAATATTCAAAGATGTATATAGTATATTTTGAGAGTCAAGATATATTAAATTATTGAAATATATTATTTAAAATTATTTGTGCATAGTTTTAATACATTTTCAATAGTTTTTCATATTTTTTCTTTTATTCAACGGAATAAACATTAATACACTTGACAATTATGTCAAAACCTTTCCGCTTAATAAGGTTTCGTTTATTTCGACGTAAATAACGGAGTACGTTATCGCTTATTAAGGTGATCGGTTATTTTTTTACTATTGCGTATGAGCAAAATAACCGATAACGTATGCCTAACGTTGATCAAATAAGTGGCTTAAAATCTCTCTATTATTTTTTCTCATAAAAAGTTATTTATTCACGAACCGGATGCAATAAACGCGGTCTCGATATCTTATTTAGTTACTGAGTAAACTAATTGGTAATAAACATTAGGTAAAAGATATAGACATTGTTAGAATAAAGAAGTATGTCACAAACTTACAATGTTTTTACACATACTAGAGCTACAGCTATCATCTGCAATGATTCAATCAACAATTATTTCGGTTGAACTGAATCAGACGTTAGATTTAAAAAGTGGTTCAAATTTTACCTTAGTAACAATTAAGATATCTGTGCGTTTTTTCATTTTAATTGAAATCTGAAAGTACCCACTTAAAGAACTTGGAAAAACACAACTTTTAGAGTTTTGAACGTTCAATTCGGACCATTTAATCCCGAGTTATTGAATCCCAAACTTGATCAACGATTCTAGACAAACGAACAACGATCTGACGAGAAACAAAATACTGTCATGCATACTTTCCAGATATTTTACAACACACTTACCTATCATAACTTATCAATAATTAAATTAAATAGAAGAGAGAATGTGCGCGAAAGAGGGTCGCTTGGCGCTGTGATTCCGAGGGGAGGGAATTGCTGAGTATAGCGGCGAGAGCATAGATGATAACATGTTTCTTTTTTCTTCGCTTGTTGAACGAATATGTTGAATTAAGACATGAAGTCATAATTGAAAAGATTTTTTATTTGGAAATAGTTCGATATTACAATTTTTATTCCATATGAAGAATTTAAATTTTCGTTTTTTATGGGATACCACCATCTTGTAAAAATAAACAAAGAAAAATGTATATTTACCTTAAGGGGTCCACATGTACCATAAATATCTACTGGAATGTATTTGCCAAGTTCTCTGGCGTACGCTAATCGGCCGTTACGAGCTCCGCAGTTCGATACGAACCATGCAACTTTTTTTGTTTTATTAACAGTATAGTCCTTATTCTGAACTTTCTGTCGAACCTGAAAAATAAAAATTACCTTCATACCATTATTTCCAAAAGATTTTGTTTTTTTTTCAAATCAAGATTTCCTCCTGACGTTCTAATCTAAATAAAAGAATGATTAATCGTTAGTGAGAGATCACTACAAATCACAGCACGTTTTCTTAAATCGGTAAATTTAATTAGTCACGACCACCCTCATTTCCCTGCATTTTATTTCAACGATCTCCGAAATGCATGGATTACGACATGAATTGAAATTCACTGAGATTAACACCAGAATAGTTATTTTCCTAACAAGTGCGGAAAGTGATACTTTCCCGCACGCGACTGCAGTTGACCCGAACGACGCGAAGCGGAGTTCGGGCAAGCGGTCAAGGGCGGGAAAGACACTTTACGCATGAGTTAGGAACATTATTTTTTCTACGACCGTATATACAAAAAAGTATATCAACCCATTTTTCAAAATTTAATTTATTTTAACATGCATATACAAAACTTTAACCAAAAACTATTATTATTATTATTATCAATTATTATTATAAATAATATTATCAGAAACACAATTTGTTGCATTCTGTGAATTACTTAAAATTGCCGGTCCAGTGGAATTATTTGGTGTTAACTGGTGAGTGAATGACGTTGATGAGGATGGCATCGTTTGCAGGTCACATAAAGATGACGATGAAGGTGACGGCAACAATTTTAAGTCATTTGTAGATGAAATAATTTTATTTGATATATTTTTCTTATATCAAGCCCGGGTGGTTTGATAGGTGTTTTATGACACTACTTTGAAGAATGTACAAGGTTATATCAAAATATTTTCATTATTTTATATTTTCAGAAAATTAAAAATGCAACAAAAAGCTAGAAAACATGTAGATTTTATTTGATGGACTATTTATTTACCTGGTATAAGAATAGTTATAACTTCCGAAGTAAAAAACTATCTAATAAGGTCAAAATTTGTATAATTTTACTTTCCCGCACTAGTGCGGGAAAGTGACACTTTCAAAGCTAAAATGCGTCGGGAAAGTGGGTTAAAGCGCACGGTAGTAGAAAAAATATTTTTCCTACAACCACTAAGCAAAACAGGCTTTTTTACACAAATTTTTATACACAAAGTAGGCCTTTTCTTAATTCTACTGATAGCCGTTGGAAAAGTAGTGCGAAAAGTACACGCTATGGCACTTTTCCGCACCGAAATGTCAAACTATGACCTGTCAACTTTTTTGACCATTCAACCTAATAGTGAATATTTTTTTGGTGTACAATTTTAAATTTAAACCAAAAGTAAGTAAACTATTTATTACATTATTTATTTTCATATTGAAAGTTCTTTCTGTTCAAAGTTTAAATGAAATAACTATAAAAATTACTGTATTTCTTTCATTAATAAATGTGATTGTAGAAAAAATATTGTGTACAACTTGTACGCAAATCACTTTCCCCGCTCGCTAGATTTGCGCTCGTGGGGAAAGTGACGCTTTGCGCACTAGTTGTACAAACTACTATATCTTTCATTCACCTCCTATTCTACGAGTCATAGCGTGTACTGCTCATTTTGATATGACGGTGAAACTGGCAAGATCGTCGATACCTTTTGAATTAGGGAACCGCAATAAGCAATTATTTTCCTCATAAAATATTGTAAGTTCTATACGCATCATAGAAATTTGACAAAACTTCTTTTAATACTTTAATAATTAATACAAACATTCGTATCATTTGAATGCTTGTTAACCTTTTTCAGCTGATATATTGGTTAGCAGAAATATTTTATAGTGCTTTTGAGAGTTTGGCGCAGTGATTGGTCCTGGTGAAAGCTATTTAACGATTGTTGAAAGAACTTAAGGCTATTTCCAGCTACTAAGAGTTTACTGAATAAGTTAGATAAGGAACTCTCGTCCAGGCTGTTGAAACTGGGTAAGAGAAATTTGAAGACAGTTACACCTACTCACATACTCTGCTTCTGTGAGAACTTACAAGGACTCAGACGGAAGCACTTTGGAGTGGAAATAACACAACCATCAATACTACTGAAGATTCCTGCAGATAAACTGGTGGCCTATATAGAAGACACGAAGCTTCCGAAATGGAAGTAGGTAGATAACATGGGTAATGATACAAAGATTCAGTTCAAGTGCCTGGACTGTTGAGTCCAACCCAAACGTATGAATCCAAATAAGAAGGATCAATAAAACTCAAAGTCCAAACCACAATTTTAATATTGTCCACCAAAAAGGACAAATTATTCAGCTACTAGTTTCGGTACAAAATTATCATCATCAGGCTACAATAGAAATGTTATACTTATCAAAAAGATCCCATGATATAATGTTAACAGTTGAGACAAAATACATCAATACTATTGAAATAAGATGAAAATTTTTTGACATTAGAGGAAAGTCACCAAATATGGAGTAGTATCCTAATATGGAATGCCTTCATTTCTCTAAAACTATAAGTATGAAACGCAACACTCGACCATCTTCTGTTTTATTCGGTCTACTAACTGTCGCACCCACACCATCGAGTCAGTTGCGCGAATGCTTCATGTGTGGCAGGCGAGTTTTGTTTTGTTGTCGTGCAGAAAATTTTAAAGGTAAGTAATAAACGAGTATTACCAGCTATGTTTGTTTACGAAAGTGTTATACTATTTTTTAGTATATCGGTATTATGTTTATTTCACCATTTTGTGATCTTTTGCCATTAAAATATTGTGACTTTAAAAAATATTTAGAAGAGTTTGAACTAGTATAAAAATCCAAATATGCACAGTCGTCGGTGTCTAATTATGGAATATTAAATTAAATGCTTGATATGTGGACTCTGGGCATATTATGATTCTGCTGGTCCAGAGTTTGATACTTGGATCTGTAACTTTTGCAAGTAATTATGTAACTTCTTTCATTTATCACAATATATTATATTTATTTAATTGATCTCAAAGATATTAATGTCCATTTTTGTTATTGTTCTGTTGATTTATGCTTATATTCCATATATGGATACCTATTCCATATTTGGTTACTCATTTGTGATTTTGTTTTTTGTATTAGATTTTAATTTGATAACTAATATATTTGATTAAAGGCTGTTAATTACTACATACAAATGTATGACTAATTAGTAAAAACATTAAACTGATTTAATTTATATGTAGTTGTTTTTTTATATCCCAAAAACAAAATGGTATTCCATATTTGGTGACTTTCCTCTAAATAAATTTCAAATACAAAATCTTTTTATAATCTAAAGTTATATTAATATATAAAATAATAATTCAGATACCTTAATGAAACATTTACAATGGGAAGAAAATTAATTTGCTGCTAATACCATACTTAATGTTTAGACAACAAGTGAAAGTGGTTCAGAAAGAAAAGAAAAGGAAAATTATTATTTTGGGAAAACATGAAGAATTAATATTAGAACAATGTAAAATGACGGAGGCATTGGAGAAAATTTGATTTAAATTTACATTTGAAATATCCAAATGGATATTTATCAGCGAAAAATAGTACCGAATTAGGAATTCGGAGTACTAGGAATTTACTTTGAGTTTTATTGATCCTTCTTGTTTAGATTTTTACAACCACATTTGAGATATGGATGAGCTCTTGAAGTCAAACGCATGAATGATTGAATGAACTACTGTAGGATGGCAGGAGTGTTTATTGGTTTAATACATAGGTGAATACTGCTATCTCGAGTGATCCCATTATCAACGTTTATTTTGACAGTTTGATTCCAAAATAAATTAGATCACTATCTGATATTCTTACCTGTGGATCAAAATACGTCCATCTTTCGTAAGGGGCTACGATATCACTGTCCCGCCTATACGTCGCGGTCCAATTAATGAGATCAGGAAATTTTACGCTTTGCGTGTGATATGGACATTCCAAAAAGTATATGATCCATATCTGAAATACAAAAATAATCAATGATTATTGAAATTTATTAGCGCTTAAGTAATTGTTTCGATAAACAGGATAAAAATTTCGTATTTGTCTCAAAAATGTTGCGGTCCCATTACCTATTATCACTTAGGCTGTCAAAAAAGAAAAATGTCATGAGATATTTAAACTATTCAATATTATTAATAAAAAAAATTAACTACAGATCCCTCCAGTAATGTTAGTTGCCGAGTAAAACCGCAATGGTGTGAAAGAGAGGAGGCGAGATGAAGTGTCGTGTTACCGAAGTGGTAGTGACAAGTGACAACTATCTAGCGCCCGGCCTGCCGGTGCGGCGGCACCCAATTTTTCTTAACGCGAACGAAATAACAAGCGACGGCGAGTGGGTAGTCAATTAAACAAAACAATAACACTTCTCCATTTTTTTACGAGAGCTTATAATAAAATGTACCTAATTGAACTACGACACGGTGTTGTGTATCACGTTGAATAAAATATTTGAACTTAAAACGTATAATTATTATATAAGGGCAGCGGCAAACTTCCAGTTAACCCCGGCAGGTGAAAAGCCACGCCACTGCCACTTAATGATTTTTCTCCACGACTAAAAAGAAAAAACTTCCGGCGAGGATCGAACCTCGATCGTCCGCGCCATAGTCAACCACCAATAGGCTATAGAGCATAATTAAAAAAATGTAAAGAGTAAATATATAGGTATACGTAATGCATATTTTTAATCGGAACCCTTACATTTATAAATTAAATTAATTCCGGTAGGCGTACACATTAACTATCACTACTGGGCAAGGATTCGATGGCTTGGGAGGAAATTGTATTTCCTTTTTCTTACTTCCCTCCTTTGCACTCAGGTCCCTCGCAGAAAACCTTCGTTGTTATAAACTTTATTGTTGAAGTACGATGGGTAATTAAACGCTTTTTTCGGAATTTACGATTATATTGACAATTCGTATATAAAAAAATGACATCTCATCATAACAACGGTTGCTAAGTACATTATTTCTTTTTTTTTTCATATAGATATATAGAGAAAGAGAAAAGAGAAGAGAGAAACTTTTAGATGTTCAGTCATCAATGATAACAATTTAATCAGAAATAAATACCTAATGTTATTAACGAAGAAAATGCACAATTTATTTAGCCAAGCAAGTCTGTTAAGAATTATCTTATAATACGAAAAATTATGATTTTATAATTATTTTGACGTTTCAAACGACGTGCTGTCAGAAGCGATTTGCGTTCTTAGGTATTTGAAGTTTTAAAGAGACGATTTGATTTATTCATTTTAATTCATTTTAGCATGAATTCTGATAATAAAATAGAATGCGATTGGCTAACGAGAGTGAATTCTTTTTGTTATTCACTGGTGTGAAGAATTTATATCATTATGCAGCTAAATATGTAAAAATAATTTGTGCGTTATCATTTACTCGTGGAGAAAGTATAGTCTTTTACTTGTGTAGAATGGCTATTATTCAATTGGATAATTCCAAAACTCACTCGCTGCGCTCGCTCGTCTTGGAAACTTCATCCGCGTGAATAATAGCCATCATTCTGCACTCGTTGAAGAATGTACTATTTTCCACTCCTGTACCTACTATAAATTGTTAATTAAATACCAATTTTCAGTTTCATAATGATACTCATTATAACACTGGTTTTCATTATAAAACTGAAAAATTGACCAATAGAAATCTAGATTTTCAAATACCCAAGTAGGCAGATCCAATATTTTCTGTAGAATATTTGACAGTTTGACAGTGTTTCATGACAGTTTAAATCTTTTGCGTCAGTTTTTAAAAGAAATGTCGATCACCAGACCAAAAATACTTAATGACCAAGGTAAATACATATTTAAACTTATCAATAATTTTTGTTTACAATAATGTATTACTAATTTTTTATAACAGTAACATATCTATACACTTTATGCTATTAGTTTAACAATGTGGTCCCGTAGCACAGTGAGGAAAGGCGCCGCATAAGGTTGTTTTCGAACTGTACGTGTCGGGTTCGAGTGAGGAGTAGTACATTTTTTTAATATTTTTTTAAATCAAATTTCTACGTAGAAAAAATAGTGAATGAAACTCTCATGTAATGGTTATTAATACACAAGCATTAACCGGGATACGAAACGAGCCAAAGGCGAGTTTCGTATGGTTAATGCGAGTGTATTAATAACCATCATTACATAATCGTTGCATAATATACTAATTTGTTACCTGTTTCATAGGTCGGTTGACTCCAGGATGTATAAAATGATCTTTATACAAAATGGCGTCTACATCAGTCGCTTTACTCCTGTCGTCTGTTAATGTGCATCTATTTACTGGACAACCATGAAAAGTGCCCGACCCCGACTTCTGACCCCACGCACCCAGTCCGTTGTAAGCCAAAATTACTTTTTCTGGTGTATCATATCCTGAAAAATAAGAAATAAACTGTTGATTTTAGCTGATGTGTTCTATAGAGTTAAAAATGCAATAATATGGAGAGAGCCGTAATATAGTGTGGCACATTTAGGCCAGCAAAAATTATATAGTTCATCATTACTTTATATAATAATAATTTTATTCAGGAATTTATTAATACATGATAACATTAACAATAATATAGTAAAAGAGATATTAAATAACTATATTAAATATGACAAACTAATTGCAGAATTAAAAGTTTCTTTTAATTATAATTAATGTTTGTTTAATTCTAGTCCATGTACATACATTTTAAAATTAATTTATTATATTTACAGTTATTTGCATTGACAGTTAGTACGATTATTGAACATTGGAGTAACATATGCTGATCAAATATGAAGTAATCGTCTCGCTTGGAAAATACGCCTCAGTATTTCAAGCAGAGGTCTAGGCAATACTTGCATGTGCAAGGGCAAATAACATAAGAGCCTACAATAACAGGCAGGCAGGATCTACAGTGACAGTCAAGCTGCCCTTAAAGCACTTCAGAGCCCAAGGGTAACATCTCGGCTGGTCTGGGAATGCGGCGAAGAACTTAGAAGACTGGCGACTCGGAACAGTGTAACACCGGAGTGGGTCCCAGTTCACAAAGGAATCGCTGGCAATGAAAAAGCTGGCGAACTCGCAAGAGCAGGATCATCAACTCTGATGAACGGACCCAAACCAGCTTTGGGCATCCCCAGATGCTTAACTAGGTCATGGTTAACAGGGTGGGTGAAAGAACAACATAATAAACACTGGAAGAATACGCCCAGGCAAATACATGGAAAGAAATTCATAAAAGTACCATCAGAAAAAGTAGCGAAAGAACTGCTCTCAATGAGCAGGAACACCTATTTTAGCTTCAGCAATTGATTTTGGACAAACTTTACATGTATTTTTCAACAGTTTTGTTACATTCACACTCATTCCCACTGTATAACACAAACGATGCTGCTCATGATAATTAAACATATAAGACATGGCTAATAAATGTCTAATACAGAAAGCACTAACACATTTCGCTAACTCTGCTATCTAAATGTTAATTTCGGTACATAAATATAGTTGTCTCATAAAGCCAACTCAACAATTTTCAGTTAAGCCCGGATAATAAGGAGAGAGGAATTAAATTGCCATTTTGTCACGATTTGGCCTATCTCTCTGGCACGCTGTTTTATCGTGTCAGGATGTGTTTGGGTACATGGTTTCGTTAACTGGAATGTCGTAAAATCAATAAGTTAATGGAAGAGGTACCTTATACGTGGTTAAACAACATTTTGGGAGTGATATCTCGTAAGTTCAAGGACAATTTTAATGTCCCAACGGGCTATTTTTCATTGTTTGTTACGTGATATTAAAATTCTACTAACAAATAACCAAAAAAAAAATGATAATAAAACCGTGGAGAATAGAATTATTAAAATTACGACTTATAGAAACCACCGACTGACATCTCTGCAAAAATAAAATCAATAGGGGCACATTATGTGCTACTACGTGGCTGCAGAACGAGTACAGTCATTAGAAGCTGCGTTTGTCTGCTGTTACGATGTAGATAGACCCTGGATACACCTACCCATTCACAGATCATCAACTACCTTGGGAAGATTGAACTTAAACAGGACTAAGGCACCATAGACATTGTCGCGGTACACGGTACAAGTACGCGGTACCATACAAGACCACTCACAGAAACCAAACCTACGACTTCCATTTTGTTTTTTTCTTTCGTGTTCCAACTGTTTATGTAATAAATACCAAGGGTAGAATTATGGGTAACATCACCCTGTATAACAGACTTCAGTTAATTTGCAATACAATATTAGGCGTTTTCGGAAACGTGATGAATTACTTCGATCACCTACCCGGGAACTGTAGTTTACGAAGGTTTCGTTTTTGATCTGACAGCTAACGTCATAACAAAACATACATCTCTTCTTCAACTTCGTCATAATCTTCGAAAAAATAATCAAATGCCAAAGCTGTTAATGTAGCAAGGCCCCTTTTGTTCATGTTTGATAAAAGCAATATATCTCGTCACCACCAAAAGAATTAGATTATGTTATATCAACTTCAGTAATGCGCATGCGGTGCCTATAGCGTCTCTAGCGAGTCGCTAGTAGCGACCTACTTCTCGAGGTGGGTTACGAATAGTGATGGGGAACTCGAATACTAAGAATCGGGAAGTATCCGATTCTTAATAGTACTCGGTGTATTCGATTCTTTTATCCAAGTACTCGAATACCGGCTGTTCTCGGGCATCGCATAATCTCGGAATCGGAAATAATAATCCGTAGGTCAGTCACGGGTCAGTCCTGTTAACAGATTCCGAACTTTTATTATCGGCTTACGAAAAATGAGCCTGGGTCAGTCATCTAGTCAACAACTCGGAAGTTTCCGAACACGGGTAGGCAACTCGGGTTAGGTAAACGAACGTGCAGGTTAGGGATCGTCTCAAACCGAGTAAGTTACCGAAAACGCGTATTGATTGCATAAAAAAATAACCTAAATCCAAGCAACGGAGCAAAGTTCAATCCTTAGAACATAAAACAGACAGGAATGAGTCTTGTCACTCATTAGCTGTATAAGAAAATGCGACGGAAATCGCCATTTGCAACACCCCAATTATGTCACATTAGTGAAGTTGACGTTTACTGATGTAGATTGTAGGCACGTTTTTTTTTACATCATTTATTCACCATTGGTTGAATGACGTCAGTCTCCGCTGCAACGACATGTTGGAGTCATCAGTTGCACATAAAAAAACGCAGTTAACTACAACTACAATTGTAATTTAAATCATCTGACCACTGACAATCTATTTCTAAGTTGATTGTTGTTATTAGCAGTTCATCTGATAGTTCCACTTGAAATTTTTTCAATTTCTGACGCTGTTAATAGTGCCGTCAATACCTTGTTACCACATTTTTAATTTATTTCTATTAATTCGTCCATTTCTTTGACTGCTTAAAAAAATCGTTAGTTTTTTGAGGTTAAGCTGTCATTTTGTGAACCACCAAAGTTATCCACCACCTCGATACAACGGTGGACTGGTTTGCAATTTTGGTTGATGCAACAGTAATAAATGAATGCGTCATTTCTTCAATCTACAATCCACCAATGAATATAAAAACTCAGTTGGTCGATTGGTGGATCTACCGGTGAATAAAAGAGCATGCCTTGTTTATGTAGTTTTTTTGGTGTGGATCTACCGGTGATAATTTTTTACTGAATATAGTAACCAATCAAATAACTTAATTTCAAGTCATGTGTCAAATTTCATCCAATCACCGCTGTATTACAGCGATAATACCCTACATGTGGTGTTTTCAGTTTGGTGTTTACTTTTTATTAAAAATTAATTAAACGTCAAAATGACAACTGGATTAAAAATGTCGCGAATAATTTGATATGGCATCTAACGATTCAATTAATTTACCAATTGTACTTTTCACAACTGTAGTTTTGAATAAAAATGAATAATATTTGTTTGATTCCAACTAATAAATTATTAAACGTTAGATTGACAATCAATTTTTTGATATCTACAAAGTAAAAAATTATCTTATCGAATACTCCTCGGGTCTTGATAAATACTCAAAATTTTGTCGTAGAGAATCCTTCAAGCGTGTTTCTCAAAGATAATAGCCCTCGGCCTTGGGCTATTATCAAGCAACACGCTTTCAGCATTCTCTATGACAAAATTATCTCGGTATTATCAAGACCCTAGGGGTATTACTACTGAAAATAAGTTTGAACGAAAGTATTATCAGAAGTATTATTCTATATTCGTATTTTCATTGATCCTAGACAATATTGTTTGTATAGAACATAGGACAGCTTATAGTTTTATATTTAATACATTTCAAAAAGCTACAATTTTAAAATTTCACATATCCCATACCCTATACAAACAGTAAGCCACTGTCAAAACGGAAACGACTATTCGCCATTTGCAACCACCTATCTGGACGCAAACTTATTTGGTAAATTCTCCTTCATGTCTGTTTTATGTTCTAAGGTTCAATCAGACTAAACAATGCTGATATTGTGAAGTGACAAAACCACAAAGTAACCCAAAAGAAAACGAGTTTCGAAAACACGATTCCGCTGACTAAGGAAATAGCGCGATAGTTACAAAGTACACGGGAGTCCAATCAGAAACCACGGAGTAAAAAAAGTGCAGAAAAGCTGACTGGGCAAAAAACACCAAAAGCCGGGAGAGGTACAAAATAAGAGTAGTCAGTTGGGTCACCATCACGGTTGCCCCCTTGAGTTCGCGGTCAGCGGTTATTTGGAGAAAATCCGGAGTTGTAGTAAATTTGTATTCAAAAGTAGTGTTGGATTTAAACCAAGTTCCTTCTTGCAACGTTACACCCAGGGTAGATTTTACTTTTGCAGGTTCCGGTTATAGAATTCGGTGTCAGTTCACCGTAGATTATTTTAAGATTAGGTTGAAAATGATTA
>CAJUYG010002447.1:0-32169 GCA_910591675.1 Galerucella calmariensis | reverse complement strand
CATGGGAACCATTTTACCTATGGACAAATATAGCTATTTACCTAACAGGTGCGGAAAATGAATTTTTCCCACGACCATATAGGAAATTAACATATATCGCACTCTCAACTCTGGCGGAAAGTTTCTCATATCATCATAGTGACGCGAACCGTGTGCTATGATATCACCCTAGTGTGATATCTTATCGCACGGTTCGCATGAATTCGATTAACGTGGTTTTCTTATTTAAATTTACCTACTTAATAATTACAAAATATAGCACAAAATCTGTTCAAAAATAATTAAAATTCGCCAAATTTTGTGATATAAAAAACAATCGAACCGCGGTCTACTCCAGCATTCTCCGAATTGTCAGTACGCGTTAACCACAGAGCAACTATAAGATAGCTGTCAAACGTTATCATTTTAAGTGTATCTGTAGTATAGCTGTAGGAATTTTTTAAATTCATTATCAAGAATTAAAATGTTTTCTTCGTCATTTTGAAAATATTTTGCACTACAAACTGATTATTTTAAAAATAATCATATGTTGTAGGTAGGTACAGTTATTGATGTTTTCAAATAAATAAAACCATAATATTTCGTAAATTTATCGCATGATCGTAAAAAATATATACTAATTATAAAAGTGAAAAATAATAAAGTAGGCTTATTCTCAAATTATAACACAAAGCATAGAAATAGTTTTTGTGAAGTGAAGTGAAATATTTATTAACAAACCATCACATTAAACAACATTTTTTAGAATTATAGGATGGTCGTAGGAAAAATAGTGTACATTACTTGTGCGAAAGTGATTTGTCACACTCGTGGGAGTGTGTCACTCGGCTTACGCTTCGTGAGACAATACTTCCCACTCGTGTGAAAAATGTCAATTTTCCGCACTCGTTACGTAATATACTATTTCCGCACGAGTCTGCTGAAGCAGCCGAGAGCGGAAAAACATTTTCTTCAAGTGTTAGGTACTATAGTTTTTCTACGAGACAAATATTCATTTTTATTGAGGATTCACTTATTCACGAGAAAATATATTAGAAATGCACTGACAGTTTTCTGACAATAAACAAACAAAAATGAAAGTAAATAGCTGGTTAGTTACACATGGTAACTAAAGCATTGCGCTACCACCATAATATACCGGCTTATTATTAATTTGATATATTGAGGTGGAAAATTATTTCCACACGGTGCGGGAAAATTAATTTTCCACACTAAAATGTGTGTGGAAAATTCAATTTTCCGCCCGCTCGTCGAAAAAAATATTTTTTAGGCCAAAAAATGGTTTCCATTTAGCATGGAGTTTTCGAAATAAAAATCCTGTAGTAAAAAGTGTTACATATACCCCTTCTGACCATCAATAAGTTCACGCTCTGTTGGACACTCGAGGAAAAAACGTCAAAGTTTTGTAAATTGGCAAAATAAATTGTTTAAACAATTCCCCTTTTTGGACAAAATATTGATTATTGAAGCCTTAATGTAAGCATTAAATTTTTAGTTGCTGTTTTCCCTATAATTTCCATTTTTTTTTTTCTATAATACGTTTTAAACGAAAAATGACTTAAATTAACCATTTAGCTTTTTTCTGACGTATTTGTAGGTTGATTTGAATTGGTTGAATTGGTGGCAAGTATTTATAGCTTCTAAATGAGTCCTTAAAAACCTGGATATCATTAGCCAAAACAAAGTTACAAGCAAAAAAGACCTTTTTCGCATTACGTTAATGCTAAACTGTCAACTAGCGGACAAATGACCAATGAATGTCAAATATTCAATCCCGGCTGTCAAATAAAAAATGGAACCTTAATATGCTAAAAAAAGAGCGTATTTTATGTTTTATTTGAAATTTGATGCACAATTTCTAATTTTGTTACTTGACAGTTCCAACTTAACTTCGAAATTACCGAAAAAATCAATTACCTATAGTCAAATGCAGTCTTATCATGTGGGTCATACGATTCAACAAAGACATACTCACCGTTTTTGTTTTCTTTTATTGCGTTTAATCATAACTTCCAAATAAAATCCGTAAGATGAATAAGACAGACTTATGCAATTTTGACGGGAGAAAAGAGGATAATATGTATTTAATTTTCAGCGATTCTAAAAAGTCTTTCACCAGCGAAGTTTTTATTTAAATGTCAGTTATGTCACTTTGACAATTCAAAGTGACAATATGAATAATAAGAAGCAATTTTCCGGTATTTTGCATCCTCAAACAAAAAAAAGGTACTTAATCTGATAGATTATTTCTAGACTGAATGGAAAAGTGGAAATTCGTCAACCCAGTGTGCAGGAAACATCAACCATAATAATTATTTTCTTCGGGTATATTTGTAATCTCACATTTTGGTAACCTCTGTGTCTTCTGATTTGATACATATGGTTAGTAACCTTTGAACCCGCACGATAAGAGCGCTTTTGACTATAGCTAAAATATTTGCATGTTCTTATGTATTTTATGTCGCTGAATCCAAATTGGAATCTGCCAAAATTTTAAATATAAATAATTGTTTTTTCCTTTGATGCCGGGAATCGTAATCAGCGGCCAAATAAACCTTACCTATCAATTTTGGTATCAAGAATTTCTCTAGTTATTCAATTTGTTTAATAATTATTTATTTTGTTTATAACTAATTACGCGCTAACTACCACACAACTAAACTTGTATAATCGAGCAATCAACAATTTTCTTGACAATTTGCAAAAAGTTTTAAGTCGATCATAGCATTTTCGAATTATTTAAGATAAAATGTATACTTCATTGATTGGATTAATATAAAGTGCATTTAATTTGCGAAAATTTAGAACTTATCCATCGTATTGTTATCAATTTTGTTTAATTTAGACGCCGCTGTCGGATCGAAGCTTTTAAATTATACTCGAAACGGTGTGGTCTGACGATTTGTGGGACCTTCGAACTTGGCTGGGTTCGGTACAGAGAAGAAAGGGATCCTCGAAAATAAGGCCACGCACGCCTAGAAACAGTCATAAAGAGCGACCCTACATTCAGGGACGTGCGAACTGTGATTTACTTTATTTACAATTCAACAAATGTTTTTTTTTTATTTATAAAACGTGTATTACCAAAATATGTTAATACTGATCATATTTTTAGTATACATTTTTCGGATTAAGTATAAAAATTGAGATTACTTGTGGATAAAATATAGCATCAATTTTATCCCTTCATTTAAGTGTGACAAGCACTGACTTTTAATTAAAAAATGACTTGAAACGTCAAAATAATTGTGGCTTTATGAATTTTCCGTGCTTGGGCTGCTAAACAATATTTGTATTCATAAGAGTTCGACAAAGCTTACATAATTCTAATTTTAAATAAAATGTGGAAAACAAATGATAAAATAAACAGGAATGGAGCAATTTGATAGGTTTATTAAAGATTTATTGAAAAAATATTATATTGATAAAGGTTTGATTATATACTGTGTTATTTATAATATAAACGCGAGCCAACTTTTTTACCAAATAGCGTTCATAAAAAATAACAGATTTGGAAAGGTCGTTGAAAAATAAGTTCAAATGCACTCAAAATTTTCTTCAATTCGTTTTGGTTTGATAAAAAAATGGATAGTTATGTTTGAAAAGGTCGAACTCCATTTTCATAGCACTTTCGAATACTTACAAGTGCTTAGGATATAGCCAGCAGATTAGAGACACTTTAATTTTAAAATAAAGCAAAGATATTTATTTCAAAAATTGTGAAAAAGAAAACAAAAAGAAAAAAATTTTAACGCCGCGGCTAATCGAACCGCCATACTTAGGGTTTAATTTTTTAATTTTCCGTGTCCCTAACCTGCTGGCTATGTCCTAAGCACTTGTAACTATTCGAAAGTTTTATGAAAATGGTGTACTACCTTTTTGAACATAATCATACATTTTTTATTAAACCAGAGCGATAAAAGTGCATTTGAACTTATTTTTCAACGACCTTTCCAAATCTGTTATTATTTTTTTATGAACGCCATTTGGTAAAGAAGTTAGCTCGCGTTTGACAGTTTTGTAGAGGAATCTCTATGTCTCTATATAATATAAATAACCGGTTATATACTTACAATCATATTATATATACAAATTTATATTTTACAATATACATAAATACAACCGATCACTAGAGCCAGATAACTAACTATACATAATACTTGAAAATTTTGTTATCTGGCTGCATATTTCCGTAGATTCTCAAAATAAAACACAACTTGCCTCAAACTTATCAACTTGGAAACAAGTAAACATTCAATATATTACAGACAAATTGTGGTAAAGAAAACATTTAGCAATTTTTAAAATAAATTCAATATTTGTGACCTTCCTTTAACTTTGTAAAGCTGTTTGATTAAAAACGAAAAATATATTATCCTCTTTTACGCCCGCCAATGCTCTCGTTTCTCTAACATCCTCTGGAAGAGAGAAAATGGTCGTGATGGCCTCCAAATTCATCGTTTTTAGTTGGTATTCTTTGCCTACACGTTCGTACAAAAAGAGAGTGGAAAAAATAAGTGAAATCTGCTGGTAATTTTCGATTGTGATGATGTCTAGGCACTCATAATCTGTAAATGCCCCAATTTTTTGTGGGTTTTTTTATTGACGAGGTTAAAGTGTAGGTTAGATATTTTGTTTATAATAATAGATTATTCATTGTTCGTTTACAGTTATTGTTTGCGGTCGGTAATTGTGAAAATTTGAATCATTAACTTGATCAGTTTCTATAAATCGAATCACTTGAAAGCGACAAGGCTAAAGAAAAAAATATCTAGACGTCGGTACGATTGCTATTAGCTTTCAATTTAATTAATTAATTCCAATCGGCCGAATGGAACTCTTTTTATTTTGAACCTCAAACGAAGCTTTTATATATAGAAGATAGCCATTTCATGCTCTCTATTGGTAGGATTTCCGGCTTTTTGAATACGGGACAAATAATGAGCTCTGGAATCCGAAAATAGTATATTGTACACCAAGGTGGTGAAGACTATTATTATTGACCGAGCACCAAGATGCGAGGTTTATAAATGTCTTCAACACCATGGTGTATATACAATTTTTTCCACTACTAGCCAAATTTAAGACAAAAAATTGAAAAAATAATTCACAAACGCACCACGAGAAGCGTTTACCCTGTCGTCGGACTGACAAGTACACTGTCAGTTTTCGATATAAATTATGAACGTACTCTTTATGACATCAGTCATATTTGGTTGAGCGCGAATTTTAAACTGATGGCATTTTTATTCAAATAATTGTATCTTGATAGGTAATTTCGAGCAGCAAATATTTTAACGACTATCCTGGGTATACAATGCAAAAATTAGTGAAGATATGAAATTGAATTGGTACGATTATGAATAAAATTGTTGAAAATTTTTAATTTCAAGTTATATTTATTTTACAGTTTATTCAATTGTTTATTTTCTAGAATTTTTCTTAAATGGGTCGTAGAAAAAATATACTGTTCGACTCGTGTGGATTGTCCATATCGCAATCGAACTCCGCCTACGGCGTCGTGCTCAAACTTCGTCCTCGTGCGATATGGCCATCATATCCACACTAGTTGCACAAACTACTATTTCCGCACTTGTTAGGTAAATAACTATTTCACACCAAAAAAAGTAAATACTTATTTTTAAGTTATAAATCACTTACTGACCTACCTTGCTTGTCATTAGAAAAAGACATAAGACACATTGCAGCTACGAAAGGTACGTTTGCATCCTCTTTCGAATGATAAAATGTCTCCCCATTGATAGGTCGCGCTTGCGCGACACCAAACATTAACTAATCAAATTTTTTAAGTCAAAGATTAGGGTTAACGTTTGTAATACATTTGAACGGTTTATTATTCTGATATTTTGATTAGGATTAATCACAGACTTTCCTTTTTTCCAATCATTCCAACGTAATGTGCTATAGTTCATTTAAAAAACAAGGAGGAGTAATTTGAAAAGCCTTACTCACACCACTAAAAGTTACCAGATTAGTTACTAAAGGGTGTGTTCCGAAAACGTAGTCAACAGTCGTGTTCCAAATATATTAAATATGCCTTGATAGCAAAGACATTAGTCAGAAGTCGATTTCTCCTCTGATCTGCAGTATATTTTTCAGATGTACCTACGCATTAAACAAAATGTAAGACTTTTTCCTGTTTCGTTTCTTATTCAAACATAAGAAGATTCAGATTCACATCGACAACAAACAAATTATGGTCATTGTTGATGGTGGAGAATTACAGATAGTCAAGTTTCTTTAATTATATTTATTACAATTAAATTGAAAAGAATATGACAATTGATAATATGTTCTGGCAATAACAATACTACAAAATTAATAGCATTGTAGAGCAATATGCAGTATTAATTTGAACATTCCCAACAGTTATCTTTATGTTGCCGGATTAAGTGTAATAAACCACTTTTCAAATACTTCTGAGGTATCTTCTTGCTTCTTTTTAACTTCAAAAACCAATAATGTATTTTCTACCAAACCCATTCTTTTCTATATTGTTTTATATCTTTCATGGCATGTTCTTCCGATGAACTTTGACGATTTCTTCCAAAATATGTATATAACAAATAAATAGTACCTACATTTGACTCGTCAAAAGGTGACACAGATGAATTTAATTTGTTTCAAGAAAGTCTGAACGTTTCTTTGAAGCTTGCAAAATTTTGTCCAGCACAGATAACATTTTTGTTCTTCAAACGACATTTTTTATTCACCCATCACAATTTTTCAAAAGTCCTGCTATTCCACCAATATTTTCTGCACTATATAATGTTCCTCTACTTCAGTATTCCTTTAATACTCGCTAAACCGACTTTACTACTTTTGAAAAAATGTAAAGTAATAATGTACTATTTATTTATCTGTCAGAACTATCAAAAATGAAAACTATCAGCTGATGTCAACATCAAAAAGTGTTGTGTGAAAATGGGCTGAATCTGACCAATCAGAGGTCTACAGAATTACCAACTTAAATTCAAATCACTCCTCCTGGTTTTTAAATGAGGTATAGAAGGACATTAACAATCTATGACGCACACCCAGAAGGGTATTATATGAACTCTACATAGTTCTTTTTCGTATTAAATTTCAGTTTTTGATTGTAATGTAGCCAATTTCGGTTATCACATGATTTTATTTTATTATATCTTAATTGCTGCAATATTCCGTTTGGCTTTTACACACTCTATATTGGTAGATATGTGATGTCGTTACGATTGAAATATTCAACGAGGTTGTTTTTAGGTCTCCATCCTCGTTTTCGTTTTTCATCTATACCTCGTTTATTCAGGAACTAGTAAAAACTGTTTCTCATACTTTGGCATTCTTTTTTAATTTAGCATAATTATAATTAAATAAATACGAACTTCATTGCTTAAGTCTAAAACATAATTACAATGAATATTTGAATTTCGGTGCTGTAAATATTAAACTTATCACATTATAAAACAAAAATAATCATCACAAAAAAAAGCAACAACAAACGCTTTTTATTAATATCCAAAATAAACAAAAGGCGCTGACCAGTTGAGTTTGAGCTGAACTGCTAACTGCTTTCCAATAAATTCCGATTCCAATTGGACAACCAAAGGAAGACTTTAATTAGTTTAGGTTACTTTGAAAAAGCTCGACTATTTCCAACTCAAACTCAATAAACATTAAAACGAGTTCAATTTGTAAAATTAATTGTGAAGAAATTGACAAACGTCAAAAGTATAAAAATAATTTAAAGTAAATTGATTCCCTATTTATTATACCTGTGGTTACACCTTGATAATGTTTTATCCCGTTGTGATCATTTAGAACCATTTTAAAATCGTTATTAGTTAGTTTTGTTACACCACTGCTCTATTTATTATACCGAATAGTAGAGTTTTTCTTTCAGTATTCAAAAAATTGTAATTGCTATTTTGATTTAATTTAAATTAATGTGCGACTTTATTCAGCCACTTATCCAAATATGATTGGAAATGCCACATTCTGTAAGTTATTTCAATTTTAACTGACAAATATAGATCGCGCTCGGCGTGTAGATCTAAACATGAGTATTCTGTGATCTAAACCACTAAACTATCGTGCAAATGGTTGGAATTAACGAACATAGGTTTGTTCGTAAAGCAATCATCAACGCTTGGAGACTGTATGCGATTTTTATACACGTCGTCCAGTATTTTTTTTATCTATGGTCCACTATCGTTTGTGATTGCATCTTTGTAGCAGTTCAATCGGTTCGAAAGAATTATCAGATGTCAAATCTGTGGTTACTATGGAAATAAATGACAGTCGGTTTCAGCGCCATTTATAATTTTACATCAACTTTTGTGGTTTATTATTTATTTCGTGATAATAGTTAAAAAAAAAACGGAAATATGTATCGAATTTTGTCATTATTTAACGAAATTTCTTGTAGACTTTCGCCAGGAATAGGATACATATGTACAGTAGAAAAAGTTAGATTAACAATTTCACCTATAATTATGATGGATACATATTTATACATTTTTTATTTGCAGGTTAAGGTAGTAAAATTTAGTTATATGTGGACCATAAACAACTTTAGTTTTTGTCGAGAAGAAATGGGTGAAGTCTTGAAATCCTCCACATTTTCTGCAGGCGCCAATGACAAATTAAAATGGTAAGTAAAAATACTTGGCTGCTTACATCGGTAATAATATGTTTTTTTTTTGTTTGTTTAGGTGTTTGAGAGTGAACCCGAAGGGTTTGGACGAAGAAAGCAAAGACTACTTATCGTTATATTTGTTATTAGTGTCGTGCAATAAAAGTGAAGTTAGAGCCAAATTTAAATTTAGTATATTAAATGCGAAACGCGAAGAGACAAAGGCGATGGAAAGTCAAAGAGCGTATCGGTTTGTTCAAGGGAAAGATTGGGGTTTCAAAAAATTCATTAGGAGAGATTTTCTTTTGGACGAAGCGAACGGTCTTCTTCCCGACGACAAATTAACGATATTTTGTGAAGTAAGTATATTTTTTATTTCTTTAATGTACCATTATTATGAACATATAACTGTAGACACATTTTAGGTTCCAAAACTCACTTAAATTGATGGTTTTTCTTGCGATTATTTTGAGGGGGAGTATATCGTGGCGCAGTCTAGCGGTGAGTGTCGAAAGTAGAAAATACAATTAATTCAGGGGTGTTAAGTTTAGATCTACTTTCGACACTCGCCGCTAGATCGCGCCACAATATACTTCCCTGAAAAACAGCAGTGTACTTATCTTGAAAACCAGAAACTTTATTTTATATGAATACCATTACATTTTCACTATTATAAATTGCTATTGAATTTTATGTCCTATATAATTTAGTGTGACAATTCTCAAATTCGTTATCAAATTTCCGAAACGGGTCTCTTCACTATAAGAATAAAGAATACACAGACTTTAGAAAAAAATTATATTCAGTCTTTTATGTACGATTATTACCCAAGCAATTCCTCGGTTAATAATAAATCCTATTAACTAAATTTCGTTTTTTTTTCATATTTTCTTTTTTTTCAGGTGAGTGTAGTAGCGGATAGTGTAAACATTTCAGGCCAATCGAATACGATACAATTTAAAGTTCCCGAATGTAGATTGTCGGATGATTTAGGTTTATTATTTGAAAATCAGAAGTTCAGCGATGTGACTTTGTCAGTTGGTGGCAGGGAGTTCCAAGCACACAAGGCCATATTGGCAGGTAAACTACATTTTTATTTTCTCTGAACAATAAACATTAGTGTTTGAAAAAAATCGATTAACTTTTTTTTCCATTAATTATATCGAAAATATTGTTGAAAATGGTGGGAAAAAATTACTGTGAGAGTTAGAGCTCTTAATACTTAGATTAAGAGGCGCCGCATCATGGGAACAACGTTAATATTTTAAAATGATTCTTGTAGAAAATTTAACCTACAAAAAAGGTACTAATTTTTTCAAAAGTTATTCAACACTAAAGTTGGTTCGATTTTAAATTTTTAACATTTTTCTTAATTTCCGACGCAACCATCAACTTGAGAAAATTTTATGAGACATATCATTATAGCGCGAAGCCCCGTCTTCCAAGCAATGTTTGAACACGAAATGGAAGAACGGAAACACAATCGAGTCGATATAACTGACGTGGACCATGAAGTATTGAGAGAAATGTTGAGGTTTATCTACACGGGAAAGGCCTCGAATCTCGAAAAAATGGCAGACGATCTCCTGGCGGCAGCCGATAAAGTGAGTGATTAGTAATATTCATATTTATAATATAGAGTACCCTGTATAAAGAAATAATTGTTTATTGTTAATTGTTCATTAACCGACGATTTGATTTTATTTCAGTACGCCCTTGAAAGGTTAAAAGTGATGTGTGAAGAAGCTCTTTGTACAAATTTATCCATAGAAAACGCTGCGGAAATTCTCATTCTGGCAGATTTACACAGCGCCGATCAGCTTAAAGCTCAAGCCATAGATTTTATAAATACGTAAGTATAAAATCGCTCATCTATTTTTGTTACCACGAGAAGCTATTTATGTTTCTCTAACTCTAGAAACTTTTAATAAATCAACCTTGATGGGAAATGCCACTAATTTTCAAAAACAGTATAATCGTGATCTCCATGTCTAAAAACTACTGTGTGGAAGGCGGCTCTCATTGGTGTAATGCAATATGACGTACTAACCCCTACTGTTAAACGTAGGTTTTTCCTGGTCCTCGCCAAATACTCCGACGCACTGGTTGATCCTGGCAAGACTGCATCCTTTGATTCCATCCCATCTCTTGAGGATTGAGCATGGGTGTAACGTTTGGCTAGTTGCGCAATTGTCGTTAGGCCGTAGGTGGCACTGGGTCCTAAAACTTTTAGTCCAGCCGCTTCCCTGGCTAAAGAATCGGCATGCCCTTTAACCCACCTCAGGATAATATTGTTATCTGCCGAGGCGTTAGCTAAATCTCGGAGGCACTTTAGTACTAGCCCCGATATAACACGTCTGTTCAAGGCTAATAGGGCTTGTCTCTACTATCAGTGCAGATTGTTATGTTTTTGCCAGAAATTCCTTTTTTGGTTAGTTCTTTGTGGCAATTGAGATACCAACCAGTTCTGTTTGAACTACGCTGGTATTTTTTCCCATTCCCCACTTAATCTTTAGGCTTAGTGCTCTCGAGCAAACTCCACATCCTGAGCCTTCTTTCATTTTTGAACCATCTGTATATGTGCGTATTGCATTTGCAGCATCTGGCTCTGTCTTTTGTTTTATTTGTATTTTGTAGGGTCTGTTAAACAAAAACCTGGATTCAATTGCATCATTGGCTGTCTGCAGCAGAGGTAGCGCACTACCAATCATATTATAAGCCCAGTGAATCAAAACCCTTCACAGAGAGGTTCTGCGCATGAGTCGTCCAGTTTCCTACCGTTTGTGATAGCTCTACAAACGAACCTAATGCTAGGGGTTAGTACGTCATAGCACCGCCCATTTGTTTCTGACATTTTCCTGTTTTGAATGAATATGTTGACTTCAAAACCCCAGGAAATCTGTTAAATACGATTTTGACATTGAACAAATATTATTATTACTTGATTGAAATATAATTTAAAGGATTTTATCTCTTAGTAGTCTTCCCCATTCGCATTGTTTTTACTTGAAAATATTAATAACGTTTCAGGCATGCCACAGACGTGATGGATACACCGGGATGGAAATCGATGATACAAACCCACCCTCACTTGATAGCAGAAGCGTTTAGAGCGTTAGCGACCCAACAAATCCCGCCTATAGGGCCACCCAGAAAACGTGTGAAGCAGAGCTGAATATTTTAAAATGCCCCAAAGCGAAGTTGACTGCTTTAATGTGTTCAAAGTTCAAAACAATTCAAGAAGAATTAAAGAGACACTCTCACTCTCTCATGTAAATTATGGACATTATTTACGGCTATCGAGTGCTGTTTTTTATAGTGATAGGCGTCTTTACTTTTGTTTTTTTTTGTGTCACCTTGTGATGAGGAGGTTTACAGAAGTACGTGAAAACACGATATTTTTAAACGAATTGTATATAATGTTTTATTTTATCATCCTGGATGCCAAGATTTTTTTCCAATTCGTATAAAATTAACAAAAGTAGAAAACTGTCATTACCTACATAATACATCTCACTTCTAACAGTTACTGTATAAAATATTAATAAATGCCAACAGTGGCGAAAGTTTAAACTTTAAGCGGCTAAAAGTGCATGATTCGCTCTTTGCTTGATACGTGAGCAGATGATCAAAGCGGGTCCCAATTCACCAGTGGCGTCCTGTGTGGAATTAGAAACCTTTTTGTGTAGAGGAGCTATAAAATTTAATAAATTGTGTGCTTTGAGGCGAAGTAGTACGTTGGGAAAGCCACTGCGTTGTGTGACGCACGACACATAAATCATGCACGCGAAATGCAAAAACGACATTAGCACTGGTCGGGTGAGACAAACGTATTGAAACTATCTACATGTCCCTTTTTTTGGGACAACAACAACAACTGGCAAAACCTATATGAAATATATTACTTTATTCATTCTTCGAAGCTCTTTTTGCATTTCGCGCGCATGATTCATGTGTCGTGCGTCACACAACGCAGTATTATTCCCTTCGTACTTTTCCTCCGCTCATACACCTCACAGCACACTATTTATTAATTTTCATAGTCCCCTAAACAAAGCGAGTTCTAATTCAACGCAGGGCGCCACCGGTGAATTAGAACCCACTTTGATCATCTACTTCGTGGTCAGCTGCGAGATATTTTTTTGAGAAACCCCAAATAAGCTGGAACATTGTGAATAGTGACAGCTTTGTGAAAAGATGTTCAGTGCCAAAGCTCCAGTTTTTCTTTCTGTTTTCGGTATGTTCCAGTATCCACTGATCTAATTTTTATAATGTTTCATAATGTGGATAAAACGTTGTATTGCATTCGTGTATTAGTTGCGAATATTATAAAAAATATGTGAAGTTAAGAGCGCCTAAACAAAACATCCAAAGTGTCCATAATATGAACTGAAAATTAAAGATCGGTCATGGAGCGGCTCAAGGCGTCAGTGAGGACGCACCTTAATCATTATTTGACGTTCAATTCTCGATAATAATACAACAAGTGTGTTAATGATTATCGAAATACAAATTTCTTCGATTTTGAGAAACAAATTGTTGTTTGGAAACATCACGAGCGCGTAAGCGCGAGTGTGGTTTCCTAAAACAACAATTTGTTTCGAAAAAGGGAAGGAATTTTCGATAATCATTAATTATTCGAGTTGTATTTGTCAAGATTATTTCTTGATACAATGATTCTGACGTTTCTTTAATAATATGACATTTTCTGTCAGTCACTAGATTTTTAATATCGAGTAATAATTATCAATGTACCAAGGGTATAAATAGATGTTTATGCCCTGAGGGCGACGTCTTACGTACACGAGGGCCTCTGGCCCGAGGGTTTGTAAGTCGCCCGATGGTATACACATCTGTTTATGCTCGCGGTACATACAAACTTTTATGTCATACTAGTTCGTTATTGCAATCCAATCTCAATACAAATCAGTGTTTAAGAAAATTCGGTTTGAATTAATAGGTGAATGTTGACAAACATAAATGTCATGAAATCACAATAATTTTTATATGTGTCAAAGTTAGAAGTCAAAATGAACGAAGATTTTGGAATTCCTGACGAAATTATTGAAAAAGCAACTGAAAATATGTTGCCTAAAAAGTCTAAAGAAGCTTACGACATGGTTATTAAATAAGTTAAACAAAAAATTATTTCTCTTTATGCCCGCGCGGGCCATAAAGTGAACCCTATGCCCGCACGGGCATAAAGTACGACATTAGATAGTTGGTAACTAAGCAACAAATACACAATAATGAACTAGTATGACATAAAACAACTAATGACAACGCGAAACACACAGATAGGAAAATTGCATGTATCCAATCAGGTGCCGAAATACAAAATCGAAAACATGGTGTTTTCAGATATAAATTCTCATATTTAAACCAATTGAAGGCGCGTATTTTGTATTGAGTGAAATAATCCACTGAATATACCTTTTTTGATAATTCACTTCATTTGCATTTCATGTCATTGCAGTGAATGTCACCCCAAAATACATACATGTCATTGCTTGATTTAAAAGCTTGTCCCTTCCTCCTTGTTACTGGATAAAAATTTCGCCTTGATACGGTGCTGTCGAATACCAAGTGTATCCTAACTTCAATTTTTGTATTGATTTCCATATTTACCAATAATATTAACAAAGCAATATTTCACAATCAATCTGAATTCTTGAATAGATTGAACGTAAAGTGGTCATTCTAAGATTATATTATAGTAATGTAAAAAACGCATAGTTTTAATAAACTTATTTTAGATACGTCCACCAAAGATGAAATAACTATTTTATTTTTATATTCTACATTAAGGATTTTTATTGTTGCATGTGTCATATTTTCATTGATCAGTTTTAGAAGTTCGGCTATTTGTACGATTGTATTTAAAATAGAAAGATACAATTATTGGAAAGAGGCGTTAATCTAATCCGATTTGGTAGGTAAATGTCATGAAATGTCAAAAATGGAAATCATTTGCGTCGACGTTATTTAAAAGAAAATATAAATTTGCCTGGTCAACAGTTACTGATGACTTCTTAGCAGCATTGTTATACAGATCGCGTAATTTCTTATGGAACCTTCCTTGATTACACAAGTACGACAAAGGAAAATATAAGAAAAACAGCTTGAAAGAGAGAGAAAGTATAACTGTGCGCGCGCATCGGAGGCGTATACCCAGGTCTAGGGGATGGCCGAATGTTTATTGTCCGTTCTGAATAACACCTACTAGTGAATTCTCTTTCTCTCTGTAAAGAGCAATCAACATTCGGCCATCCTCTAGACCTGGGTACACGCCTCCGATGTGCGCCTACAGTTATACTTTCTCTCTCTTTCAAGCTGTTTTTCTCATATTTTCCTTGTCGTACTTGTGTAATACAGGAAGGATCCATAAGAAATTACGCGATCTGTATGTCATATTAAATGCAAAAATCTGGCTACTTCTACTACTTTCTTCATGCCACTTCGAATTCCATAGCTAGTGCTACTAGTAAACTTAAAATAACCTACTAAATGAAAAAGATATGTTCAACTTAATAAGGAATTGGTATGATACAGTATCTTCAAATGAGAAATATTTATTACAACTATTTGTAATATTTTCTGCAGTTCATCCTCAAATTCAAATTGTAGAGTAGGTAAAGTTAAATTTGGATTTTGATATACAGAAGAACCAATGAATCCCTGAAGGCTCAAATATATTGTCTCTTTAGAATTGAACTGAAGCTGCATCTTGTTGAGGGGTGGATATTTTGATACCCCTGCACCAACTTTCCTTTTTTATTATTCTTCCCCACCATTACTTAATCCCGAAGATTGTTTTAATATTTCTTCTATACAGAGTTTTTCCTTTGAAGAACGTGTTTGGACACACTGTATACATTTGATAAAGCATCCTACTTCAATTTTCGTAATTATTTCAGCCTTTTCAATCTGTTTCAGTTAATACGTCTTCATCTTTATCAAATTAAACTTTTTGACTACCTATGACATTTTATAACCTTCACATCCAATAAACCCAGCCGGAAGCAAATAAGATAACCTTAACGTCTTTTTCGAATACTTGTATAAGAAAATAAACCGGAATTTCCAATGCTAAATTATATGAATTAATTTTTAATAGTATGCTCGTTTCTTATATTTATAGAAACGTTTCTATTGAAAAGCTTCTGTGAATCTCTTCGTTGTTCTGTGATTGTTTTGTTACGAAATCTTTCTATATTTTTTTGTAAGATAAAGTGTTTTCTTTTAAGTGCGGCGAGATGGTGATAAATTTAGTTTATAAAAGATCAATTCGTTTAAAATTTTTTTTTTGTAAAGTATATCAACTTTATTCGTGTAATTCTAAATTACAATCATTTAAATGCTACCAAAGTCCAGGTCTAAAGCGCGTTTCGGTCGCTTCTAAGCAATCTGCAGCCGCTGGCAAAGAATACACACAACAACAAGAAGTGGAGCTCAGCGAAAATCCTTTGAAGATTGGGGGATAAAAATAAATAACCATGAAGGTGAGATGTAACTGTGGCATACACTGAGAACCATAATAAATACTTTACTCGAATCAGACCGAGAAAAAGTATTTTAGCATAAAGTGCTGTTTTATCAAATGTATTATGAAGGTATTTTTCCATCAGTAACTATTTCTGCACATTTGGTTGACAATATAGACGTAAAATAGATCATTTGAAACAATAATTCCAACCTACAAACAAACTCTAATCTAATTTGTGCGTGTAAAGACCATAATCAAGAGGCCTACATGTGATCCATAGACATATGACAACTAACTTTGAAGATGGCTTTTGCAAATTTTGGTTTCGCTTCTTATCGTTGGTGTATTCTCCTAAGTTTCGCTTCTTATCAGCTGGTGTATTCTTTGGCTGTATTGCGTTGAAATCTGTGTCAAATAATGTGAGGTGAGTGTGACAATCCCATATTGATTGGTCCTTCTTGGGATAAAAATATTGTATTGTGATTTGACTTGAGGCTTTTGTTTGGATTCTAACCACATTTGATTTATGGACGAACTCTTGTTCTCTGTCAACTGTGACGTGACACTTGACGCTTATCTATCTCCCCCTCACAGCTTTTCATTTTGTATATCATACTCATTAATGACTACAAATATTCTTCAAATGAATTTTTTATTATTATTTTGTATTAATTGATTGATAATAAGCTTTATGCTGCTACTGTCTAAGGTCCTTCATTCTTCCGCTTCGATAATTATCTAATGGTACTTGGTTTGCTCAATAAGTGTTGAATTAAATGTAATTAAAATAGTTTCATGATAAGTTGATATACTGAGTTCATTATTTAAATATCTTGTATAAAGTGTACGTTTGGATTTCATCTGCTAAATTATCGATCATACCGAAAAGTAAATCAACGTAGCTACCTCAAAGTATTCGTTAATATTTGCTTTACCTAACAATATTCCTAGCTTCTTAATGTATCAGCGCAGTGTCTGAAAATGACAAAAAAAAATAAATACTTTCCGGGATCGATCTGTAAAAATGAGTTTGATGTAAGTCCTGTCGGTGGGTTGCGACTGTATTCAATTGTAAAGCCTTGCTCGCCGCACTGTATAGACTAGACGAATGTACTTTAGAAGTCGCTCTATGATACGAGATCGAGTCGAAAAATCGGAATTACAACCAAATTGATTTTGCTGATTCCAAATATCGACTGAGCGAGTTGTTCTTGAGAAATTGTTTTAAATGATTCCGATATTCCAAAACTTTTACATAAACACGCATTGAGTTTTTATATGTAGGGTCAGTACGAAGGTGTATATTAAAACTGCTATAATACCATGTAGAATTTCAAATGTATTAGTACATACACATTATATGTCTGTAATAATTGTAAATATTTACTCATATTCTTTGTACTAATTTTGTTTCAGCAAGATCTATTTTGTTCTGGATTATTTTTTATTTTTTTTTTATTACAAACAAGGAAATATCCAATGATTTATCGCTCAAACATAATATTGTAGCAATGTCGTTTAGTCTATGTAAAACAAAAACAGAATTGTGATATATATTACGACCACAGCTGGTTCCTATTCGGGGACGCTCGACCTTCTAATTTGTAATTTTAGTGTTACTATTTGTCTTGATCTCCTGGTTTAAGTTTAAGATCAAACAAAGCAGATAAATTAAATCTTGCGATCTTTATCAGAAATTTTGTATTTATTTGCCCTTTTCTATACTTCCCTATTAAGAAAATATTAGGTTCGCTCCAACTGGCTATAGAACCGTTCTAGGTATCATTAGCGCAAGTGCTGTATTTCTTCCGCGTTCCATCTGATTATAGTATCGTTCCTGGGATGATGTTAGGTTCTATGTGAGTGGGGCCTTCTCGCCACCTCCACTGCGACCTTCGTTAGGTCTATTGTGGCTCACCTAGGGAATACATTTCACCCCACAAGCTTGTGCTTCTGACGAAGTCCATGGTTGTATTTAGTGATACTTTTTTGAAGTCGTTCGGCTCTAAGGTACTAAAACCGAATGTATTATACCTTACCCTGCCCAAGGCTGGGCATGAGCATTTTATGTGCTCTGCAGTTTCGTCCTCCAAATTACAGAACCTACAGTTCGAGGTCTGAACCAGACTCATCTACTTTATGTGGTAATTTAGTCTACAATGTCCTGTAAGCAGTCCCTCAAAATGCGTAGGTTTGTTCTACTCTCTTGGGATAATACAACAACTGTAAAATACCGTCTGGAAGTGGCGATAAAGATGTGTTAGTTCAAGAACCATCAAGTTTGCGCACAGTACTCGGTACGACTCCAGAACGGTTCATAAATGCCAATTGGAATAAACCTATCATCTTGAGTTTATAAAAAGTTGAATTCGATATATTTATTCCAGCTGTTAGTTTCTAATTGTATGATTATGAATAAATTAAAAAATACATAACGAGATATGTAGATCCAATCTCCCCCAAGCGACAATAGGCTGGAAATTTTTCCTTAGTGTCAATAATCGAAGTGATAAGGAAGCGTACGCGTACGCGCTTACCAGTGTTGTCAGGTGGTTGCATAGCAACAGAATCTTTTTTGGAGAAACCATATTTTGCCATTGTTAAAACATTGTACAATATAACGAAACGAAAATAGAGAAATGTGGAACACATGGTGAACAAGAACTTAAGGAACACCTCATAAGCAAATATCCAAATTATAAAAGAATATACACAGATGCATCACTGGACCGTGATAACGGAAAATGCGGAATAGGTGTATACCATGAATCAAGACAAATTGTGATTAAAACAAAATTAACAAAAAACACCAACATTTGGACAGCTGAAACAATAGCAATTCACAGAGCAATACAACTGGCCCTAGAAGATGAAATGGCAACAATAATCATATCAGATTCTAAAGTGCAATACAGGCAATAACAAAGACAGGCATCTCTTCAAAAAGTTCTCAAACCGTATTAAAGGCTAAGGAAAGTTTATTAAAAGCCAAGGAAGAAAGAATTGACATAAGATTAATGTTGGTACCAAGCCACGCCGGAATAATAGGAAATGAAAGAGCAGACAAAGCTGCAGCAGAAGGTAGAAACATGGAACAAGGCATGACTAATCAATTAAACTATACAGAAGTCTTTAAAACAACAAATGAAAATACTTGGAAAAATTGGAGAAAGGAATACAAACAGCTGGCTACACAAAAAGGGAAAATGTACAAAGAAATAGCTGGAGAACCAAATAAGAAACCATGGTTTAATGAGGGAAAATATATCTCTAGAAGACATATAACACTAATGTGTAGGATGAGAACAGGACACTGCATTACGCCAGCACACCTACACAAAATAGGGATAAAGGACAATCCAAATTGCGAATGTGGTACTGTACAGGAAATTGATAACAAACATGAAGGGACCAATAAGTATAAATGACATACTACAACAACCCACATCAAAAGTAGCTAGAATAGTAATAAATCATTTAGTAGCAAATAACATTAGTATTTAGATGCATACTAACGCTCAAAACCCTAGCTTATAGAACCTGCATAGCTGAAACACATCATACACAACCAATTAAAATATCAACACATTAATATACATAAAAATATCAAACATACTATATTTCAGAATCACACCTAACAGAATCCATTAAACCTGGCGCAAACCTTTGTGGAATGTTCTGGATACGCCACAGAACGAGAAGAGTCTTGACCTTTGTTAAACCCTATTCGCGAAAACGAGCAAAGTTGGAATGGGGTGGAATGGGGAAAACAAACCAAATCGCCATTACAGTACGTGTAATGAAACAAATGGGGGTTAGCCACAGATTATCTGGGCTAGCATTGTTTTCCCCATTCCGCTGACAGCTTTGACATAAACTGCAGCGCCCACTATCGGAAAAATTTTCGCGAATAGGATAGGAGGCCATTGTAATCTAGAAGAAGAAGAAGAACGAATCGGAATCTACTGAGAGAGCAGCCAGTTTTTTTGTGCGAATATGGTTTGAATAATTGAATTTTAATTTATGGGATTCATTGTATTTTGCAAAAAAATTTGATTCTACCCCGTTATAGAAGATTGGGTTGGTATAAACATTTGCGTTGTTTCAACCCTTACTATGTGGAATGTTTCCATAATTTTAAAATAAAACCAATCATTGTATAACATAGTATACTTTCATTTGAACGCTCTGTATTACGAGTATAACCAGCAAGGAGGTATGCAACCGAACAGGCATTAATGCATGTTTTGTTGTATACCTATTGAAAAGGTTGAAAAAGTTCCTGATAGATGGCAGCATCGAACAATATTCGTATGGCGTGACTCCTCTATTTTACCGTACCGTAGTATTCTATGGTATTCATTGAAAAATATTTGAAAAAATTAGGTGTCAGCTTCAGAGACAATAAAGCTGCTTATCATTTACTATTTTTGTGCACGCGTATTCATTTTAAAGAATTTCTCCGTGAATTGAGCTTTTGGTAACACTATTAGTGAATTACACTTGATCCAGAGGCGGTAGAAAAGCTGATAGATATGTCGATAACTTTTTATGAATCCATAATAACTAGAATATATAATATTCACAACTACAAAGAAAACGTTTTGGAAAAACAAAATAGCCAATTGGGATTTCTAAAGGATTGTAATTTTAATGATAAATCTATTGAAAATTAACAATTTTCTAAGAATGATTGCTAACTGGCATAGTGAAATTATATATTCTAGTTTTTATGGATTAACAAATAAAAAGGTTTCAACATACGTATGTTTTTTTACCGCCTCTGGATCGTCATTCTTTAAAATAAATACGCGTGCAAAAACATTATAAGTGATAACAGTGTTGCCACATGCCTATTTTTTTCGAGCCAGATGATATGGCGGGAACGAGCGAAATTCATACTAAAACGAGCTTTTTCAAAAATGTTTTTTACTAGTGAATATCTATGCCCTAATTCCTTCTTTATTTGGTTTTTTATAATAAACCTTTATAAAGATAAATATGGAATGTAGACTTTTTATGGTAGTAATGTTTAAAAATATTAACTTACTTTTCCATTGTAAGGTAGGGTAGGTAGGTATTCTAGCCTTTACCAACAACCAATAATCAACATTTAATAACCAACAACAAACTTCCCAATATTTTACATTTTACTTTTCGAAAAACAAAGAACAGGCTGAGCGGTTGGATTGGGGTGCGTTCGTGATTTCTCTTGTTCGGCGGTGGTGCGTTCACGAATTACACTCGCCCGCTCCGTCTAATTCAAATAATCCAATCCAAGTAATCCAACACTTAACACCGTTCATTTCAATTCACGAGAGTTCAGAAATACTCAACTTTAACAAAAATTTAAAAACGAGCCAATTTTAATAAAGAGGAGTCAACGAGGAACTTTTAATTCAAACGAGCCACCTGTGGCAATACTGAGTGATAAGCAGCTGTACAGTTTTTTCTCTCTAAACGTCACGCCATTTTTACAAAGGTTCATAGAATACTACGGTAAGATAGAGAGGTCACGAACTTCATATATTTTTCGGTAATCTATCAGAAACTTACTTCTCTAAAGGTATACAACCAAACATGCACTGATGCCTGTTCAGTTGCATATAGTATACAGATCGTCCAAATGAAATTATACTGGGTTATAAAATTATGGAAAGATTCAAAGTGGGGCTGAAACTATGCAACCGTAATACTAATGACAATTTTCTAGAGATGATTAAAAGATGTGTGTGAAGTTAGCGGATTTTTTAATTTTTAAAAATGCTTTAAAATTTACCAGCTGCTTACAGAATTGCTCCCTATTCCCTATAAAAGTTTATAGTCATTTCTTGGATGAGTTGGAATTTGGATTAAAACGAAAGAAAACTTCATAAAGAAAAAGGCCAGTATTTCATAAAACTAATTGTAATACCAGAGAAAAGAAGTAATTTTCCTGTAATATAAGTACAAATTATTTCGTCTATAACTGAGACATTCTGAGAATTGTTAATTGATATTATGTAAGAGGCCTTGCAAAGCATTTATTTTCAGAAAACAAATGGTTATTATAATTCCAAATATTCCCAATAAAAGAACCATACTCAAATGCATCAGGCGAGACAACTTGGACGATATCTTTAACGAACGGTTCATTCTCCTGAATTTCAGATTTGTACTGTGTTGTAATACTGCTGAATATACTCAGTATTTGGTCGATATTTTTAAAATTGGGTCGCACAAGTATTATTATACCACTACCCATGTAAACCTTATCAAAATGGAAAAATAGTATATAAAGTATCCCAACTAAAAAATGCGTAACAAATGGTATTTCGATTAAAATTAAATTCTTATCGTCGTTAATAAGAGACGATATTTTTTCAACAAATTCTCTTTGAAATTCCGAAAATAGCATACTATCGAACTCCTTGAAGTTTATGACATTATTTTTCTTCTGTAGTACATTTAATATTTTTAAATAAAAACTGTTTTCTGTATTGTGATTTATGTGAATTTTTTGCAATTTTTTAAGGTTATCATTATGCGTGAATTTTGAATTGTGTAATATCGTTATCTCCTTTCCAACAATTACATCCAAAACATCCAACAGTTTTGTACTGCATTTAATACTTTCTGTCTTAATATTATATATATGTTTGTGTTTTTTGGTGGAATGTATCCTCCAACTCTCGGTGACGCACAGATTAGGGACTATTCTAGATTGTCTCGGAATGGGCGTCACCTCATATTTAGATAAATACATCTCTGCAATAAAAGACTTTACTACATATATAGAATCATGATGTTTGTGTTCAAAATGATAAATGTTGTTCAAGATCGTATCTGCTTGTTTTTTCACAAAAAACTCGGAGCAATTCTGAATTTCATTTAAGAAGCTCTTAGGTAATTCGTCGAGAAAAAACATTGATTTTGATTTGAAAATACTGATGTCTTTGTAAATGATCCATATTTTTTCCCATAATTTTGCAATATGATCAAAACCTTTAAATATTGTGCTTATGACATAAAGTTCAGAATTTCCACTCTTTGAGGTACACGGCTTAAACACAGCAACTTTTTCAAATAAACAGTTTAACATGTAGAGCAAATTAATTGTACTTTCTTCAAACATAGTGAAAATCTTCAAGACAAAAGTTCCACCTAAAAAATAAATATATATTAGTGACAAATTTATTAGTCAGATAATATGGTATCATTTAAATCACAGAAGCGATACCTTTTGACATTTCCAGATGGCATACTTGTTGAATTTTTACCACGCCACCACATTTATCGCCAAAAAGCAGCACTAAGTATCTTAAATAGTATATTATACACCAAGGTGGTGAAGACTGTTATTATTGACCCAGCACCAAAATTATTTTGTGAGGGGTTTTGCCTCTAGCAGAATAAGGTGTATATAAAATGTTTTTCAATAAGTCCTACATTATTAGCACACAGTACAATGCTTATTTCAGTGTTTTTTCTTTTTTTTTGAGATTACAATCTGATCGGTAACGATCAATGAGCAATTTCAATCTAACTTATTTTACTAATTTCAATCCTAATACTAAAGGTCTTACTCAACAGTAGTTCCTAAGACTCTAACACAAATAGACGACACTAGCACTAGTGTGTAAGCACTGCACTGTACTCTGCTTTACACTGACACTTATATACTAAACTAACTCAAAGGGCTTTGTCCTCTTGAGTCTTCTTGTCTGGTTGGTGTTGTCGAGGAGCTGGATGGCCTCAACATTCACATGTTCTAGGAGTCGTTGTTCATGACCCTTGGCAAACTTGGTGATCGTCTGGTTAACAGTGTCAATCTCCAAGTCCCGATGGAGGTCACTGTTTCTGCAGTACCAAGGAGCTTTGGTGATATCCCTCAGTATTTTGTTTTGAAATCGTTGTATGATCTGGGTGTTGCTTTCTTTGGTACAGCCCCAAAGCTGAATTCCATAAGTCCATACGGGTTTCAGGATTTGCTTATATATTAGCAATTTATTTTATATAGACAGAGTGGAATTTCGTCCCAGTATCCAATACATTTTTCTAAATTTGAGCCCTAATTCTTCTCCTTTCTTTTTGACATGGGGTTTCCAGCGTAGCCCCGCATCTAATGTAATACCCAGGTATTTGGCTGTGTTGGCATAAGGTACCTGAGCATTATTGAGTCTAATTGGCACTGATTGTCCTCTTTTGTTAGTAAAATTTATGTGCACTGATTTTGATTCGTTAAGCTTGATTCTCCATCGTCTAGTCCATATTTGAATCTGGTTTATGGTTGTTTGTAATTTGGCTGTAGCTTCGTCATGACTATTTCCGACTGCTAAGATGGCTGTGTCATCAGCGAAAGTGGCTATAGTGTTATGCTCTATATCAGGGATGTCACTAGTATATAGAAGGTATAGGACTGGTCCTAATACACTTCCCTGTGGTACTCCCGCTTTGATTTCTCTGAGTTCGGAATAAGCTTCTTCTTGTTTTATTCTGAAGACTCTGTTGGATATGTAAGAAATTAGCAGTTGTGAGTACTGTTTTGGCAGGAGATGTCTCATTATGTACTCAAGTCCTTTGTGCCATACTTTGTCGAAAGCCTGTGCTACATCTAGGAAGATTGTAGAACAGACCTTTCTTTCTTCTAGCGTTTTTTCTATGATGTTGGTTATTCTGTGGACCTGGTCTATCGTTGAATGGCTTTCACGAAATCCAAACTGGTGATCAGGTATTAGCTTCCTTTCCTCTATTATTGGTTTTATTCTTTTCAGTAGAAGTTTTTCAAATATATTTTGGCTGAAATATATTTTCTAGGTGATCCGCAAATCTTCTTGCTTTTTGTATGTTATCTCTCGCCCAGCTGCCATCCTCGTTTCTGATTGGTGGGTTCTGCAGGATGGGTCTCTTTAATCTTTTAGTAGCTTTCCGCAAGGAATAATCTCTGTTGCTGTCATTTGTCAGTTCGCAGAGGTAAGCACTAATAGATTCATTTTTGATTTTTTTGGATTTCTCTTTTAAGATTCTGTGTGGCATTATTCAGCGTAGTTTTGTCCGCAGGTGCTCTAGATTGCTGCCATTTGCGTCTTAGTTTTCTCTTTCCGGTAAGTAGTTCTCTAATTTCTCTTGGGTAATTATTTCCCTTTATTCTTACTGTTGTGCTCGGGGTGTTATTCCATGCAGCTTGTTGTACAATCTTGTTAAATTTTTGTACTTCTTCGTCTAGCTGTTCATTGGTTCTTAGCGGAACTGAGAGATTAATAAATATTGCTATCTAGTTCGATTTGAAAGCTCTTCCAATCAGTCTTTTTATTGACTAAACTTGGTGGGGTTTCTTTTTGTATTATGGTATCACTAAGTGTGAGGAGGATGGGAGAATGGTCAGAATTCATGTCCTATGCTTCTTCTATTTTCATGTAGTTTGTTGAAATATTTTTCATCACAAGGAAGTCTATGAGGTCTGGAATTTTGTAAGGATCGGTGGGCCAATATGTTGGCTCCCCTGTTGATATTGCTTCACACTTAGACTGATTTATAGCTCCTAGCAGTTCCCTGCCTTTAGTAGTAGTTAATCTTAATCCCCAGTGTATATGTTTTGCGTTGAAGTCTCCCCCAATGATAAATCTATACCCCTGGCTATTTAGAAATTCAATATATTTGTTTTTCTTGATTGCGTGTCTTGGTGGGCAGCATAATGCCGTTACATTTATCTCACGGTTTTTTGTCTTGACGCTTATTGTGGTTGCTTGGAATTCAGCTGTTTTGAATCCCATCTCTTGGTGATGCTTTATATTTTGCTTTATTATGACTGCACTTCCTCCTTTGGCTGCATTTTCTGGATGTGTGGTATGATATACCTGATATCCCTTTTATTCTGATGAACGACTCGTTAGTGAAATGTGTTTCGCTAATGAGACATATATCTATTTTTTCTATTTCTAGTACGGCATGTAGTTCTTCTTGGTGCTGCAAGAGGTCATTGGCGTTCCATTCTAAGGCTGTCTGTCATTATGAAGTCTTTTGGGGATAGCTCCTTTATTGCTATATTCCAGTCTGGTAATTCGTTCGTCCTGGTTTGTTAATTTCTCCAAGATTTGTTGGAGAGTTTACTCAATAGTTGTACTGTTTTGAATTTTATTTTCTTCAGTTTTGTTCTTTACTGCATTACTGTAAGGTTTTCTATTTTCTATATTCTTTATTTCAATCCTGTTTTGGAGGTTTTCAGGTCCTACTGCTGGTGGTGGGTTTCTGTGATTTTCTCTTTGCGGCTGATTAGGTCTTTCTGCCTTTTTTATACTTTTGTTTTTCAATTTCTGCATCTCTTTGGCTACTATGCACCCCCTATAACTGGCTGGGTGCCCTTCGCCGCAGTGAACGCATTTTGGCTGAGTGTTTTTGGGTTGAGTACATTCACTTGTCAGGTGTTTGTTATCTTACGGAGCGTGATTCTTTTGCGCAATAGGTTTTTGTGTGTCCATATGCTTGACAGCGTTTGCATTGAATAACTAGTTTAGATTTCCTTAGGGGTAGAATTTGTACTCTTATTCCCATTATATCCCCTATTTCGTATATTTTGACATTTCCAGATGGCATACTTGTTGAATTTTTAAAATGTTTTTACAGAAAAATTGGCATCATGTGTAGATACAAATTTCAACCACTTTCTAATCATATTTCAATATCATTCAAGAAAATTCATTAACGTTGTTTCCTTCAATATAAAAATAATATTACAAAAATGTGATATTACCAGTTTGTAAAATCTTCAATGCAGTAAATGTTTCACAAAAATGTAGATGCTCGACAAGCTTTTCTTGTTCTCCAGGGTCACTCATACAATCTACACTTCCATCAGCTGTAACTAGAGATATCTGAAAAAGAAGAGACTTTGACACTATCTATTTATTTGAAACTACTTATAGGGATTACCAGTTATGGAAGGTTAATATTCACAAAATATTAATTCAAACATTTTCTAGTTTTAGACTTACTTTTGCATCTTTTACAGAATTTATTAAATATTGATGATTGTATGGTTTAGTCAAATCTCCTGAGAAATCTTCACCAAAAATCCAATCTTTAAAAGTGTGTTTAATTAATCTATCATCTGGTATCATTTCACTCAATTCATTGCCTTCATAGTTTGGGTTCAAAGTATTTGCACTCCAACACCACTAAGATAATTCAATTATTAATAAAAAAGTTAATTCCAAATCAAATATTGTAAATTAAACTAACTTTCAAACCTGGATACTTCAATAAAAGGTAATGGTTTAATGCACACACAAAGGCGCCTGGAGCTTCACATAAATGAAGACTTTCCAATTTTTTGTTATCAACAGCACATAGAGGAATTACTGGAAAATGTGATAAGATCTCATAAAATTTACACCAAGCCTGAAAAGAGAATTAATGAATGAAAAACATTGTGATACTTTTGCTTTTTGCTGTTAAGCTATTTATGGGGAGTTACCGTCAATGTTATTTTTTTTAGGGACCGGACGCTCGGACGAATAGTAAATTGCGCTATACATCCGGGCGTAAATATACGTACTAAATCTCAATTGTACAAGACATGGAAATTTTTTTGGTTAAAACCAGTTATGAGACCTTTCAAGTTAATGAAACTAATTGTTCATGTACATGTAACATTTTTTTGAAAAAGGGGAAGGCGTTACTTATTTGATTTATAAGCACATGTAAGGCTACATTCATAAACTTACTCCAGTGAGTAGAGAAGAGTATGATCACGTGATTAGAAAACTATGTTTGTTGGTTACTTCAGAGGCTATACCGGCCGGAGGTAAATCAAATGTCATGGGGTTATATTTTTAATTTCGAAAATAGAAATTAATTAACCATGGACATTGATTAAACCATGGATGAGTTGAATATTAATATCATAACACAATGTTAGGAACTCATGTTGAATAATGATTAATAAATTTCAAAGTATTATATTACAGCATAGGTAGGCATTAGGTAGGTACCTACCCTTATTTTTAAGAATAATGGTATCCTTTCCAACTGATAGCACAGAGTAGTCCATTATTGATATGCAATGCAATCAACTGTAACCATATATCTATTAATAGATAGGTATATGACTGTATCAAAATCAAATGATATCAATTTATTAATAAAAATAACCAGCAGTAATCTGGGTAGGATTGTGAACGTTTATAAAAGCATACTCTATACTGGTGAAGTAAATTTATGAACGCTTTGGAGTAACTATCCTTGCTCCGAGTAAGTTTATGAGCGTAGCCCATATATTTTTTTGAGAAAGGGGAAGAGAAAATTATTGAGATTTATCGCTTCCTGGCTAACTGACACATATCAAAGTGTAAGTATGTATAAAAATATCAGAAAATAAGAAATATAAAACTAAAAAAAAACAAGGAAACCAAGGACCAAACCCGGTTTTGAACCTAGGACCTTTAGGTTGTGAGCCCAGTAAGTTACCTACTGACCCAATCTCGCCACAATCAGTCATATGGATTAGAAGGTTAAAGGCTGCATGGACGCATGTGCAATCGCCGGGCGTATATTTACGCCCGGATGTATAGCGCAATTTACCATTCATCCGAGCGCCCAGACCAATAGACAGTCCCTTTTTTTTATAAAAGTATAAAGCAATAGAGTGGTTCAATAAATAACAAAAAAATGAATACACCAGAAGGAATTTACAGAATATAAAATATTTTATCAAGTAGCATAATTTATATCTGTAATTATACAATATAACTTACTTGTGTGAGAAGTTCTGGTTTTATTCTTTCAGCCAATTTTTTCAAAATAAATCCAGCACGATCTCTATTTGCCGTGTGTTTGGACCATACTTTTAATTTGTATTTACTTAGAAGACCTTTAATTTGATTTAATTCACTTTTTCTTGATTGTAACTCCTGAATAGACCATTTTGGAGATTCAAAAATTTTGTTTGGAAGAGTACATTGATTTTGTATTTTGAAAAAATATATTTTATTAAAATCTCCTTCGTACTCATTCATGTTTACTGTTAAATGATTAATATCATCGGTAAGACTATTTATAACTATATTTTAAACCAATAATAGTTAATTTCTTCAATAATTATATATAAACATAACCTACAAATTCTTCTTCTTTTTACGTGATCTCACAGACCATAGACAACGTGATATCTTGTCTTGTGTAACAATTTGCCTAGCTTATACAGCAACCGCAGAAATAAACAAAGTAGAATTAAAAAGACGTTTAAAATTATTCACGATTGAGAAGCTAGCTACTAGCTACAACCCATCCAACGGCACCTCTAAATACTATCCTGCCTTATATTTCACTAGAAGCTCTGCTATAATAGGTACTTTTTTCAAAAGACATTGGTACGCTATGTCGTTCCTCATTTATCTAAATATTATTTTTGTTCCAAAATGGGCTAATTTTAATTTCACTGAATTTGGTAGTAGTTTCTAAAGTGGTATGCGAAGGGGGGTGGTCCGTCACGGGGGCCAAGCATAGAGAAATAAAGACTACTACTATTATATTATAATTATTTACTTATTTACGGCGCCAAGCACCAAGATAATAAGAGAATTATTTTGGATTAAAACACCAAGTATGAGGTAAATTTTTATTTAGGTTAAATATATTTGGTAACAAAACATAATCGTAAATAAAAAATTAGTAACTGATTAAGTTTATAGTTATTATTCTTTATTCATATATATAAACCAAGAATTTTGGTAGTACATACGTATTTTAATACTGGATGAAGTTAAAACTGGAAGAAGTCAAACAAAAATATTATGTAAAAAATCGATAGTCCTTAAATTATAATAAACAATAAATAAGGTGTTGAACATGACACAATACAATTAATACTATTTAAAGATTAAATGGTTATAATTTCATATGGAATACAATAAAATTTATTAAATCTGTTCCTTTGTCAGTGCAAGAATATTGCAGGACCAAAAGATAATTTACTTTTAAATGGCGATTGTGCGATTGGTTTGATATTTTGGTAAAAACAGTTTTGTGTATAACAAATTCAATAAGTGGATATTAAGGAATGCTATCTCGAAGAGAGATTAGAGATTTTAATCTTGGGAGTTCGCTGTTTGACATTCCCAATTCGTCAGCCAGCTTATCACCGCGGTAACTGCGTGATACCGTGAGTACAAGGTGGTGTACTCTGTCCCTGACTACCACTATTCATCAATCTCTCCCAATATATCTCATTTTATGCTACGGAATTGGTCTCGTAAAATGAGGCAAGATCGAGATTGCATTCCCTGGAGGATATACACATGAAATTCGTAAATAACTAGTATAACTTAACAAAAAGCACTTTTTGACTAGTAAATAAAACGCGTTACTTTATGATTTTTTACGATGTGTGATACTATATTTATAGAAATGTTTAAACTGCTAATACCTAATTTTGGAAAATGGCACACTGTAATCATATCTTGGTACATATCTGGATAGCATAGCAGCTGACGGCTTTCTTTTTAGACCAAAAAGGCACTCAAGTACCTAGTTTATGCTGAGATAATATCTTAACTGAGCGATAAGTATGGATCTTTAAGTTAAAGCCTTATCTATTCAATAACAGCAAAGGATACGGTACAATTAAAATTTGAGATGATCTGCTGTCAAAATTACACTCTTTATAGGCGATTTTTTCTTGCCTACCAGGGATACTTTGGTACCGTTTTAGGGTATTTCGACTGTGTAAATTTATCAGGGTTGTGCGACGTATGCAGCCGCTCACTTGTGCATTTTTGAGGGGCATAAAATTGACAAATTTTAGCAAAAAAAAACAAATTTACCTGATTTTTAGAAGTTGATTTAAATGTTGAGCAAAAATATCTAAACCAGAAGGAACTTTGTCTCAAAACTAATAGAGTAAGATCCCAGAGCGATAAGACACAACTCATTTTCACATAAATGAAACCTCATGTTCTCAGTAGTGTCTTATGTGCTCAGAATACCTGCGCGCTTGTGGAGCTTGCCGAGTGACACCTGGGCAGGTACCAGGTGTGAAAGGTAACTATAATTAATACTTATTTAACTTAAATTTTTATAGCTGATTTTTATATATATTTTGGAGAGAATTATTATAAGCGTCAGACACTTTTCATGGGAAAGAACTTTTGTCAGACGCTTTAAAACTCTACAAAAAATAAATGAACTTAACTTATTTTTACATGTCTGACTTTTAAATATGTTGTTAAGACAATTATTGTTATGAAGTTATATTTAATTAGTCAGACAAAATTGATTGGCCAAACACCCCCTAAACAGCAAAATTATTCAGCCGTGAGTATGAGCGCGAAAGCATTATGCGGATAAATTATTAGGCAATTTTTTTTTCTTTACAATATTTTTTTCTCAACTTTCAACACTGATTTTCTTAATATTCATGCAGCTTTATTAATAATGTCCTGATCCTTTATGTTTTCTAATAACTCCCTCATCAATGATAGATATATGTTTCGGAGCAAGTACCTTTTTATTTTGACACATCATAAACTTAATCTCTTTCGAACATATTTTGGTTATTTTACTCTCTAAGTTTTGAGTAGTGAAATTGCCCATAATATTTTTACAGTTATCTATTTCGTCGTTGATAATTCTAAGTAGTATCTGTGGAGATAGGTGAGAAAATAACATCGACCTTTTTCTATGACATTTTGCTGAATAAAATTGCAAATTTCATCAAAAACAACTTGGTGTTGACGAAGATCATGCCAAGACGTTTCAACAGTATTCTTCGTTGACGATATTTTATAAAAATATTCCAATTAACATTTTTGGTGATAATATATTGTCGAATCCATTACATCTTGCACTTTCTCAATTAATTCCACGGAGTCTTCTTCATTTAATTTAAAAAAAAAATCATATTTATTGCACGCATGCAATGGGAGTCTTTTCAATTTATGTCTTTTAGTTTTTTTATCACAAAATATACACTTTTCATTTTCGTCATTATTTATATTACTTTCAAATGGGATTTGATTGGTAGACGTATGAAAATCACTTTCACCTGCCACACAAGAATCTTCAGAATTACAAG
>CAJUYG010002446.1:12179-32171 GCA_910591675.1 Galerucella calmariensis | reverse complement strand
ATCTAATATTGGATCTATAATTTGGGAAATTTTAATAATTCGTTGCATAAACCGTAGTCGGTCACATGCGGCAATGATCCATGATGATCCTTGTCTCGCTTGTTGATATGCATATTTCCAAGTTACTAATAAATGAATTTTGTTTCTTGTTTCATCAAAGTGAATAGTTTTCTTTACTTCTATTGTATGTTGTCTATTCTTCATATTTCATAGCTGTAAATCTTCATCTTTGAGTAACTGGGATATCTATATATTAATTCTAATGCGATAGCGTATGTCTCGTTATTTAAATGTTTTATGGGTTCAATTATATTCAAGGCTGTAGTTACTGGATCAGAGGTGGAATCTTTTATTCCCATTTGTAAAATTTTCAGTGAACTAGCAAATTGTAAATTTTTCAAGTCTGTTAATCTATTTTCAATGAGTGGTAACATTTTCCATAACATTGAAGTAGTATCAGCTCTTAGATAAATACAAGAATCACCCCTATAAATTTTCACAACATTCCCGAATGATAATCGTTTAAATATCAAATCAAATTCACCCATATCTAACGGTTCCATATTCTCTTTGTTTGTTGATCTAAATAAAAAGTCATCAATATCATTTCTACATGATAAAAAAATGTTCCATTTTTGTGGACTGAATATAAAATAGGTATTTTTGGTTCCAAATATCCCAACACATGGATCATAATTTAAATAAGGGGATAAACCAACCTTTACATATTTTGTTTTATATGTATTTAGAGACAATTGACGTTCTCCCAAAAATACGTCATTATCTTGCAATTGATTCATATATGTAGTGTTTGTGAGTGATTCAACTACTACTATTACTACAATATACTATCGCTATTAGAATAATTTAAAGATATTCTCTGGTTGAAATCTGGAAAAAAAAATCTCATTTATTCCAAAAATTACATCATGCTCTCGAGAAATGGAAAAAATTGTTTCACCCCACTCTAAAATAAAGATTATAAACGTTGAAAATCGCTGAATCTGAACAGTATATTAATAAACTTCAAAAGTGAATTTTTAAAATAAAATCATGTATAATCAACAGCAACAGCACTATCATCTAGAAGATTGTATTTGTCCAATGAAGGACCATTGGCTATACAAGCGACGATTATATCAGTTTAATGAAGAAGAACTTGAGAAGTTTCCATTGGATTATTTGATTCAAAAGGCGCAACCACTTGAGTTATTATATGCATGGTATAAATTACCAAGAGCATATCGAGACAATTTTGATTTACAAATCCAACTGCCTTGTTTTATACATTACAATCGTCCTGACTGGCAAACTCACATCGATGGACCACCTACATCACAGTCAAGATGTCATTTATGTAACTTAACTATTGAACAAATACATGTTTGATGTAAATAAAATCTGTTTAATATACTATGTTTTTTATTACATAAATTACAAAGATATAAATTTACAAAGTTACAAAATTTCTTAACTAGGTACTCTTTGTTATATTTTATAAATAATTATGATATATCATCATTTCTATCAATCTCATAATCCTCAATAAATCGCTACTGACTACTCTTATAACCCCAGGGAAGTGTGTCAAATGACTTTGAAATTAACTGACGTTTATCATCGTATGGACTTAAAGCAATTTTAGTCTGTTCTATACTAAATACATTGTGAGCATATGAACGAATAGTTTGTTGAGTTATGACTTTTGTGTTGAATTCATTTAAGCATGTAATATAATCTTCAAAAGTAATAATATTTTTCACTATATTTTTTTTAATCCCCTTAGATTTTTTTGAAATACCAAAGTTATTCAGTTCAATAGCTATTTGGTTTGAGGACATGCCCTTCTTTTCAAGTTTTTTCTTAAAATTTAATTTTTCCTCCTCACTGACTTGCATTTTGTAGGTATACATTTTAGAACGAAGACCAGCAAAATGAGTAATAATTTTACCATTTGCCTCATCTTTCATCAATCCCGGTATTTTTTTATTCACCAACGGAATATTATAAATATTATTTTTGTTATAATCTGAAGTATCAAATTTGTGGATATTTTTTTTAATAATATCTTCGTAAACGTCTAGGTTACTTATTTCATAGATAAAACTATCTGTGTCTGTGTACAATAATTTACATTTTTCCACACCTGCTGTTGGTATTATAAAATTATAGTGAAAATCATACATACAAATTTTTGAAAGATCTAAAATAACCATACCAATGTATTAAATATCAATTCTATTTTATTCAACTCAATTGCCATCAAGTTTTCATCAAAAATTGTTCTATTGTGAAATCGTGGACTAGCAATTAAATTTTTCGCCCCGTAACGTCCCTCCCACTTAGAGCAAAGTTTAACGAGTCTATGTAATCTTATGTTTTCCATAGTTTTTCCAAACACTGCGTTATTAGCAAGTTTAAATTGATTTTTTTCAAAGTTGCTTGTAGCACTTACCCTTAATCGACTGTTTAATTCAATGTAAGGTCTCAACCATTCTGATTGATTGAATTCCAACACTTTATGTATTTTCGTAATTATTAAACCATGTGCCAATGCTTGTTTTAAATTTCTATAATGTATTGTATATTCTTTTTTATCATACAAATCAGCTATCAACTTTGGTAGTTTTGAGGCTGGAGGAATGCGATGGTTGGCACAAAAAGGAAAATCTTTATGTAGAGTATGTAGATTCTTTGGATACTCCAAATCCACTTGTAATATGTACCCAATCGGAGAATTGTCTGGAATTGTTGTTACATCAATGTTTGAACTTGACCATTTAAATCCTCCAAATGGTAATGGTTCACACATTGCGTAACCGTAAAAGTTATTCACATCTAGGTAAAGGATTGTTTTGGTGGGTTCTGATGAATCATATCTGTCACCCATATATTTATTGTTTGCCTCTGAAAATCGACTACAGCATACCGAAATTCCACCTCGAATCGCTTTCTCTATAAACATAACCATGTCAACATCCTTTAAAATTTCCAATTTACATTTAGCATATTTTAACATAGCATCCCATGTGTAGCCTGGCATTGTATAATACCATGCAGGATCTAAACCATATGTTTTCAATGCTGTTTCTCTGAAATTATCCATAACATCTGCTAGTAACAGAATATCTATCTTCATATACAAACTACTGTATTCTCCAAGGTGATTTATGTTGAAAGCGGTCCAAACATTTTGTGCATGAGTGTAATCAGTCTTGCACAATTCCACATCATTTAGTTTATTATAGAATTTTTCAATGGGTGGTAGCTCTTTCTCCTTCAATTTATCAACATTATCTACATAATCATAGGGAAACACCCCTTTTCTAGTTAGAAGTTGAAATTGATTATGATCCAAATTCTTAAACTCATGTTTTAAATTCTGAAAATTGTCTAAGCTCAAAGTCGAAACAAGTTCGTTAAGACTACAACCCATAAATCTAAAAGAATCTATAAACCTAAATTTAATTCTACTATCATTATCTGTTAGAGTGAAAGATATGTACTTTTCTTTATTTAGTGGAAGAACAGATACATGTCCACGCTTGGCAATGTCTTTTATGATAAAATGTGCGTCATAATTTGAAAGGTTGTGAAATAATATTGGAACAATAAACAATTTTTTAAATGAAAGATTACAAGTTTGATGAGCGTAACCTCTAAATAGTCCTGTAAAATGATCATGGTCCTTAACAATTATGTCTCTTTGATTAAAATGTTTCTCACAAATGTGACAAATATGTACATTTACATTTTCTATTGAATCTACTATTATTGGTATTATATTCACAATTTTGCTCTCAACAAATTGTGCAATCTTTTTAATTTCATTTGAAAACCAATCCATACAATCTTCACCTTCATGATGATTGAAATAGGAAAAATTGTTGTTATAAGTACATTTCATATAATATCCTGCGCAAAATGCTTTATGATGTTGGTATTTATTCGTTGTTTTTGATAATTTTGTTTTACATGGTTCTAAAATAGCTTCAATATCAGCATAGATAAGGAAAGGTATTTTTTGTTTATAGACAAAATTTCTAAATTCAACAGCATCATATTTTGGGAATGAAATTTTACAGTTGTTTCTATTTTCACATAACAAATAATGCTTTTTCAACTTTTCCTCACTATAAAAATAATTTAAACAACGGTCACACAAGCTAATTGTAGCTCTATGCTTAGTGATTTGAGATCGAATAAGTCGTGAAAGATTTTCAATTAAACAATAATGAAATTTTATTTCAATATTTTCATCATCATCATCATCATTATCATCTTGTTCTGATTCTACAAAATTATTCAACTTTGGAAAATACTTATTTTGAATTAATAACAAATTAACATGTTTCTCTAATTTTCGTTTGGTAAGTTTAGCAGGTACAACTTCATAATATGAACTTTGTTGTGTAAAATTTAATTCTAGAGCGTATACGTTTACGGAAATATTATTCAATTCCTCAAATTTGTTAATTTGATTTAGTTTCATAGGTAATTCTAACTAATTTTTTATTTTCTATCTGAGGTGGTAATTTGATATAAGAGGTTCCATTACCAATTTTATATTCGTTTATAGCTACATCCAATAATAGAATTTTTTGCAGCGCCCAACCGCTTGATTCTTCCGAAAATTCTGACAGTTTATTTAAAATATAATCTGTTACATGTTCTTGAAACCAAATAGCTAAATCAGTTGATTGATCTAATACTGCATTAGGTGTCACAAAATACTTTTGATCAATTACTTCTTGATCACCTGACGTTTTAACAAAATCTGCCCACAGTGTGGTATTAATTTTTACAATTAACTTTTTTTTAATAATTTTGAGAATCTTAATTTTAAAGAGATCAAAAGCATCTGATAAAAATTCTTTTATTTCTTTATGATTCACATTTATAATCACTGCTGTTTGAACTCTACTTTTGAAACAAGAAATTATATTTTCCCAGTAAACTTTTCGATTTTGTTTTTCACCAACATGTTTGTTTTTTAATTTTATCAAACATTTTAATCGTTTCAATCGACCAATTTTTGTTAATATCTTACGTTTTTGACCAACCTTTAAATGATATTTTTTCAATGCTATGTTACATTTTTTAATATGTTCATTAATTAATTTTATTGATTTGTTTTCAGCAGAGTTCACTCTAATTAACTTAATAGATTCATCAATTTTGGATAATGTACTATGATATTTGTCCATAATATTATATCATAACTATTTATAAAAATATAACTCACCAATAATTAGATTTCAACAATTTCAAACGATGCTGTTGGATTCAGTTTTCCAATGTCCACCGCTCCTCTGAAGCGTACTTCCCTTCTTCAAAATATTTTATATAAGGTTTATACGTCTCTGTTACCCTCTGCGGTAGGAACGTTATTTCTTTCTCCAGTTCCAGCAGCACCGTTTCCCCAAATTTACTCCTAACTATTTTAGCCGAAATGATTTTTTTGGGTTCCCCTAATATTAAGTCGGTTAATTTTATAGTTGGTTTTGGGTCTCTTTCTAAAAGTGAGGAAGAATTTATGGTTTTTAGATCCATTTTACTAAAAATAATAATATAATTAAACATTAGAACACATTACTAATTTAAATTCTAAGTAAAATAAAAAAAAATAAAAACGTCTTACCTGTTGTTTATTGAAGGTGATGATGCGATTGAAAACAAGAAACGATTGAATTTCACAAGAAAATCTTGAGCTTAAATACAAAATGAATCTAATGACCTTTTTTTTTTCCCTTCGGAGCCGTCCTATCGCCGGTACCACCTCAGCCTCCTGGGCTTATTGTGGATACTCCTAGTGTTCTGACTACAACCTATTCAGCCAATCCGTTCCCTGTATTAGCTCATACAGGTTCTTAGCTGGTTGTTTGTAGAAGTCTTCTGGAGTCATTTGGGTTCTACCATAAAGTTTCTGCCTTCTGTGGTCCAGCGACTCACAGTTGCATAGTATATGCAGAGCTGTTTCGGTATCCTTTTTGCATCTTCTGCATGTAAGGTCTCCGTTGTACAGCCCTATTTTGTTTAGGTGCTCCTTTGTGGGAAAGTGTCCCGTAAGTAGCCCCGTAGTGGTGCGCAGTTTGTTCCTGCTCATTGAGAGCAGTTCTTTCGTTACTTTTTCTGATGGTTCTTTTATGAATTTCTTCCCATGTATTTGCCCAGTCGTATTCTTCCAGTATTTCTTGTGTTGTTCTTTCAACCACCCTTTTAACCATGACCTGGTTAAGCATCTGGGGATGCCCACAGCAGGTTCGGGTCCGTTCATCAGAGTTGACGATCCTACTCTTGCGAGTTCGTCAGCTTTTTCATTGCCTGCGATTCCTTTATGACCTGGTACCCACTCCAGTGTTACACTGTTCCGAGTCGCCAGTCTTCTAAGTTCTTCGCCGCATTCCCATACTAGCCGAGATGTCACCCTATAGCTCTGAAGTGCTTTAAGGGCGGCTTGGCTGTCGCTGTAGATCCTGATCTGCCTGTTGTTGTAGGCTCTCATACTGTTAGCCCTTGCACACGCAAGTATTGCATAAACCTCTGCTTGGAATACAGAGGCGTATTTTCCTAGCGAGACGATTCCTTCATATTTGCTCGTCTTGCTGTATATGCCCGCTCCGGTGCCGAGTTCATTTTTAGATCCGTCTGTATACCAGATCAGTTCATTCGCTCTACTAAGTGGTGGTGCGTTCTCTTCCTCAAGCTCCTTTCGATCTTTGATGACAATCTCGAAGTTCTTGCGAAAGATATATTTGGTAGTCATTTGGTCTGTTGGCATTTTGAAAATGTCATCACCCACCTGCCTTATCTCTGTGTGTCCTCTCCCATGTGCCACATCATGGTCTAGTGCTTTTTCCAGTCGGGTTAGTGCTGCCCTTGCTTCACACATTATGACATAATGTAGTGGAGGAAGGTCTAGCATTGTTTCCAGCGCCGCTGTAGGAGTAGTCCTCATTGCCCCTGTAATGCCAGTGCATGCAAGTCTTTGCACCTTGCTTAGTTTTAGCATAGCAGAGGATTGTCTGGTCTTTGGCCACCATACCAAAGATGCATATGTTATCCTGGGAATGACAACCATTTTGTATAGCCAGTGTACCATGCTGGGTCTTAGTCCCCATTTAATGCCGTAAGTACGTCTGGCAACCATGAAGGTCACCTCCGCTTTCTTGATCACGTGCTGAAGGTGTCGGTTCCAAGTTAAGCCTGGGTCTAGAACAACCCCAAGATATTTTACTTCATCCGACAGTCGTATTGGTTCACCTTGAAGAGTTAGAGGGCCAAGTCCTTCCCTTTTCCTTCTTCTGGTGAACGCAATTATCTGTGTTTTCGAAGGGCTAATACGTAGCCCTTCTTTTACAGTCCAGCCTGTTACTGCATTTAAAGCCATCTGGAGTCTGTCTCTGGTTGTACTGTTGTATTTACCTTGGGATAGAATTACCAGGTCGTCTGCATATCCTATGGTGTTGAATCCTCCTCTGTGTAGGGTTCTGATGAGCCCGTCCATGACCAGGTTCCACAGCAGCGGGGATAGTACTCCCCCCTGCGGACAGCCCCTGGTTGCACATACTGCCATTGTTTCCCCCATCAGAGTTGATTCTATGAGCCTGCTTCTGAGCATGCAGTCTATCCACCTGCAGCTCGTGGCATCGATCCCTAAATTCCTCGTCGCCTTAGCTATAGATTCATAGGAGGTGTTGTCAAAAGCTCCTTCTATATCAAGAAAGGCTGCCAGCAGCACCTCTTTGTTTTCCAGCACGTATTCAGCCCTTTTTATGAGTTGATGTAATGCTGTTTCGGTTGATTTTCCCTCTCTGTATGCATATTGATCTCGGTGTATTGGTCTTGAAGCCATTATACCATCTCTAATATGTCTGTCGAGAAGTTTCTCAAGAGTCTTTAGCAAAAATGACATTAGACTGATTGGTCTCAGAGCTTTAGCCGTGTCCTGTCCAGATTTTCCAGGTTTTGTTATAAATGTAACTCTGATGCGTTGCCAGGTTCTTGGAATATGCCCCAGAGCTAGGCTGGCTCTGAGCAGTTCACTTACCCTGTTGTGCAGTGTATTTCCTCCTTTTTGGAGTAGGATAGGATAAATCCCGTCTGGTCCCGGTGATTTATATGGTTTGAAGCTGTTAATAGCCCATTCTGTCTTTTCCGCATCTACCACTGCCTTCGCTGTTCGCCAGTCTATCCTGGATGCCCAACGTGGTCTATCCAGTTCTGTCGCTGGAGAGTTCTGTGGCGGAATGGTGGGTATTGATCCAGGGAAGTGTACCTTGAGATCTAATGACCTTAATAATAATTGCATAGGTATTTACTTATTTTCCGCGACTTACGTAAGACTTTCAACTGCATTAGTTGTCTCTGGTGGATTTTTAATAACAGGATGGTTATAGCAAAGTATAATATGCATCATAGACTATCCCATTGAAAATATATTCATTCGTATATAATTAATGTATTATCACCTTATAGATTTTTTTTAAAAACTAATAAACTATCTAAAATGACCTCAATAATAATTGCATACCTATTGCGTAAGAATCCGGACTGCATTAGTTGCCTCTGGCGGATTTTTAATAACAGGATGGTCATAGCAAAGTATTATACACTATACCATTGAAAATATATTAATTGCGTATATAATTTATGCATTATAGCCTTGGGCGGGCTTGTTTCCTATACTTTGTATACACACACAGCGCATTCCATTATATTTATGCACTTATACAGGATGGTTCTACCAAAATATGAGGATGTACCATATACTGAGTGTTGTTTGACTTAGAAGGAACATAGTTACACTACTTCTGAAAATTGATTAAACCTATCAAAACCGAAAAATGAAAAAAATCTGAAACTACTATAACCAGCTATTAACAACAACAACGGAGAAAAAGAAAAAAATCTCAGCAAGACCCGAGAAAGTCGGCGATTCACTGAGATTCCTTATACAAAAATAAATCTAATTCCTGAACGAGATGTCCAGTTATTAAATATTATTTTTGGAAACCGGGGTATACTATTCACACGGAAACGGCAGAAAGAGAATGAAATCTCAGCAAGACCCGAGAAAGTCGGCGATTTACTGAGGTTCCTGATACAAAATAAATTTAATTCCTGAACGAAAAGTCCAACAATTAAATATTATTTCTGGAAACCGGGATAAACTATTCACAAAGAAACGGCAAAAAGAGAATGAAATCTCAGCAAGACCCGAGAAAGTCGGCGATTTACTGAGGTTCCTGATATAAAATAAATTTAATTCCTGAACGAAAAGTCCAACAATTAAATATTATTTCTGGAAACTGGGAGATCCTATAATCACAAAACAAACGGAAGAATGGTTCAAATATGAATTTTCAACTGAACGATAAAAATAATTTATTCAACGGACAAATACGAATTATAAAATAAGAAAACCACTGAGTATAGTATAAATGTCGGTAACAATTTTCTCCTGAATACGATAAATTCAATTTTCAAGTAAATTAATTAAATAAATTTTCATACGGAAATAATACGGAGTCAAATGAAATTTTACCTTTTTTAAACGATATCGGTTTTAAACACAAAACTTTCGTAAACGGTACGTAGGTACTTTCGGACTAAATCACCAAGTAGCAACGAGAGCCTCTCCAAAACTGTCGTCCTCCTATTTATGCCGTATTTCACACTAATCGTTTCTAAAGTGAATTTAAAAAAAAAAAAAAAAAAAAAAAAAAAAAAGGAACTAGATTTAATTATTTTATTCCAACACCTATGGATATACTGAACGGCCCGAAAGATTTAATCAAGTAAAATTAAAATACATGTATACCGGATGTCCGAAATATTTTAAATGAAGGTAAAATTTATATTTACTACCTTACGACATTAACAAAACTAAAGTAAGTGAGTAAAGAGGGAGCAGTATTTTACATCTTAAAAAAAATTAATCCCTCAATATTATACCGGAGCAAGAAAATAACAGAAATAATTCAAATCCCTATTTAACCTAAAAAAAAAAAAAAAAAAATTAACTTCGTTACAGTGCAGTAGGTAAAAGAATAAGTTTATTATAAATCGAGACAGTATGAAGAGAAGTTTGATTAGAAGAGGGATTATTTTGATTAAGATTATCATTATTTACAATATCTACATTCGGCTGATGTATTCTAGAAGCATTTTCTCTAGAGAAAGGATCATTTCTATTTGAATTATTACGATCATGAGAAACAGAACTTAATCTTGTTTGATTATCAAAATGTAAGTATGAGTGATGTGGTTTTCCACAAGATTCGCATCTTTTTAAAGATTTGCATTCCGAAACGTTATGATTAATATTAAGACAATTTATCCAATTTTTTTTTTATAAAATTATATCCATCTATTGGTTTGAAAGAAAGAAATTTGTTACATCCATAAATCGGATGTTCAGAACTGTTACAATACAAACATTTTGCACGAGAAAACCCTGAACTTTGAGTTCTCATATTAGACTTAGTATTTACACTAGTTACTAAGGAAATATTACGATTACAAGGGTGAAATTTCCTGGCAGTCTGTTTAGATGGCCCTGGCTCAAATACATTTAAATTCTCTAGGACCGATTGCCATTTTTCAAGAAAATGAAAAAACTCAGTTGCTGTGGGTATTGTGCCCGGCTTTCTGTCACTCTCGAATGCGCGTCTAGAAGCGTGATCCAATTTTTGTTCAAGTAAGTAAATAACTAATGCCTCAAATTTAACAACATCAGTATGGTTTGTATTATTAATCAAATCAAAAGTTTTTCGAGAAGTAATGTAAAAATCTTTTAATTCATTTGCTGTACTTTTCGTCACGATTTTTTGCTCAATCAAGGTTTGATACAAAGATATAAGTAATTTAAATTGATCATCATATGTTTTAGTTAAAATGTCTAAGGCGACTTTAAAATTTTGATTAGTAAAACTCAAACTTGAGATAAGATCCAGCGGGTCACCGCGCAATAAACTTTTAAAGTAATAGAACTTTTCCCCGTCAGTTTTTAATTTACTATTATTAATAACAACAGCAGAAAATAAATCATAAAAAGCAGGCCATTCTTGGGCCGCCCCTGTAAATGGTTTTATATTGATTTTTGGCAAAGCTACACTAGAAACGTCATTAATTTCTTGAAGAGATAATTCTTCACTACGTTTTTCAATACAAGATTGTAGAAAAGCAATAGCGATTTCAAATCTATCTGCCACTTCATTTTGAACTTCGTTTTCTAAATTAGTTTCATCATCCGAAAAAAGTGGACTTATTTCAAGTTGAAGTCGATTATAACTATCCTGATAACCACACAAATTTTGTAATTTTACCTTCAAAATATATGATTCTTCCGAACCATCCAAATCGTTAATATATGATTCTAACCGGGAAAGTTGGCCGATACAGACGCCTCTTTGTCTGCGCAATGTTGTGAGAGTCATTTTGTAGGAAATAGTAAATAGATTACGATTAAGCGCACCAAAATACAATAGCTATAAATTTCAACAGTAATGTTTTATTATGTTATGGATAAAAAATTATTAAATTTGCAAAGATGGCGAAATAACATAGGTACATCTAATTTGATAAATAATATAGCGAAAATTTTTCAACAAAAAGGTAGGTATATATGCTTAATCACGCAAAGATTTCTTATACGAGAAATACCTAGGTACATATAAATTTATTTTAAATTTCCAAAGTCATTAGCCCAAAGATTATTTGAATGTAAGAATAACGTTAGATGTTTAAACCAGAATACCTACATGAAATGCGACAATATTTAGTATTTACAAATAATGTTAAAGAGAACGGAGTATTTTTACAGCAAAAAATAGGTATACAATTATTTATAGAGAAATCTAAATTGTTAGTGTCCGAACAAGTAGATGTTATAGATGGTTATTTATTTAAATATATACAAAGCATAATTATTTTTCGATGTACATGAAGTATTCAGTTTCAGTAGAAGACGAAGATTCGCACAAAAGAGAATAGCCGACTACTAGTCAGCAGCTTGCGCAGATCCTTGCGTTTCTCCAGCTTACTGTCTGCGTGGGAGATTTGAAGCGAGGTCTGATGACGGCCAGAAAGCGGAGTTGCCAAGCGTAGCGATTTTTCCGCACACACCGGAGCCCGGAACTGATTTTTCAAGTTTGTTACGAAAGTTCAAAAATGTCACTTGGAGAAATCATAAAGTTTTCTTTTTACGCGCACTATTTCGATGAATGCTACCAGAGGTTGAGAGAAAATCAAATGTATGGATTTAATTTGAGATTCAAGATAAAAACAATTTGAGTTAAGAGGTGAAAAATGGCAGAAATTGTGAAATAATAGTTACGAAAATGTCATTTTAACAGACATATCCGGCTCGAAGGACCAAAAACAAATGGAGTGGAAAGGGCGATCAGATAAAATAGGTATTTCTGGTTCGAGGTTAATAAAATGGAATGTGAGAAAAACGTTACCTTTCTTTTCCATCTTTTGAGAGCCTGTTGTTGTAATTTAAATTTAACCTGCAAGTTTACACCTACAGTAAGTTGGACGAAGGACCAGTCTATGTAAAGGCACAGACACCTAGATCAGAGAAACTAGAAAATTTGGATGATAGGTTATTAATAAAAAGTCAACCTTCCGGTAGCAAAGTTTATTACGATTTTTTTCTTCTGCCCCGATGAGAAAACTTGCAAATAAAACTTTTATAACAGTTTGAATATCACATACAATCGAGGCAAACAACTGTTTAATCAATTTTCTAGAGCTCGGTTACCGCGAAATTTAACAATATGTACAGCAAGAAAGTTACTAACTTTGACAAAGTTTTTTTTATTTACATAAAAATGGTAACCCGAAAACTCCAAATTAAAACGACAAAATCACTAGTAGACCGTTGATTTAGCAAAGGTCGTGAGACGATAAATTGCGAAAACAATATAAGTAATAAGAAGATTTGGCAATCCTTTATTTTCAGGAGCCCATGAAATGCCGGTCCAACATCATTAATGGCCGCTACCTCTCGATGAATAATTAATTAAATTATAGAATATGTACATTACTTACAGATTAGCACTAGAGTAATGCAATTTCACATCACTACATGATATTTAATTTAAGAAAAAAGCCCCATGATTTGGGGATTGAAATTCAATAGAAACTGATAACAAAAAGAAAGAACGACCTTATATGCTTGACAATTTCTACTCAAAAGGTGTCGTCTTACCGTTGATTACTTATTTATCAATCAATGGTTTTACAGGCTGTTTTAAAATTTCTGCGCACCTGCTTGAGACTACGCGACCAGACGCCATTCGAAAAAGACAGATACGAGGTAAATCCTAATTATGGGAAATTATTTGATTTAAAGAAGTCTATTGTAGAAATTCAAATAGAATTTCTACAGTGATTCCTCCAGAATTTTGAGGAGCGGCTTGTGTCACCATAGCATGTACTTGACCGCCATGTTCGTTTTTTGAACATTTTGGACATTTTGATTTTACAAAACCTCGATTCCCACATCCAAAACAAAACACTTTCAATGCATATTTACATTGTGGATAGAAATGATTTTGCTCACCACAATTCCACCAAGCTTTATGTGAAGATATAGCAGAAACTTGTCTAGAATTATTGTAACTTCTAGATCGATAAGGAGAGGTAAAGGTATTACTTAATTGAGGTTCTAGGTGAATTTTGGGTTTTCTTGAGCCAAAGTTTAAGTTACTAGATTGGTGTGAGTATGCAAAAGATTCTTCCAACTTTTTACATTTATCAGTTAATTCATCGATACTATTGATATCTAATAAAGCCAGAGGTTGAACATAATTTGATAGTAAATTTCTCTTAATTATCCTAATTTTAGAAGATTCATCTTGTTTTATTGAATTGATAAATAAAGTTACTTTTTCATTTTGATTTTGTTTTCTATTTTTAATTCCATCTAATAGATCTTCCTGATAATTGTAAGGCAAGAAATCTGATTTTAATTTAGTGACAAAATCCGACCAGTTTTGAAATTGACCTCTATTATTTAAATACCAATAAAATGCTTGATCTGTGAAGAGATCTGCTGCGCTAGGAAATAATTCATTATCTGTTACACCTCGATAAATCTTTGAGCAATCAACACGTTCTAAAAATCCAGCCAAAGACTCATTTTCTGAAACTTCTGAAAAATGTATTCCCCACTTATAGATAGGTACTGGTTTTGCGAAGGTGAAACTTTGATTTTGGACCACTGGAGTTGACTGAGCTTGACTACTACCCGGTAATCTATCTTCAAGTTTGCCCTCTAACAACAAAATCTGGGTGGAAAATTGTTTTTTCTTATTGTCCTCGATTTCATTATTACATGACAAACGAGAAACTCGATTACTCACATGAGCCAACCTACAAGTTAATCTAAGATATTCATGATCCCTAATTGATCCAACAAATTCAGAAATTTTTTTGTTCAAGTCCGCTAAAGTTAACTCGATACCATCAACTTCTTTATCAAAATTTAAATGACTAAGGTAAATGCACCAGTGCCTGACACTTTAAGGTATTTTAGAGTCAAAAATGCTTATACATGTCTGAAATATTGCATTTAGGAGCCAAACATTTCAAATATATCTATTTTATAGTTAACACCAATGTACAAAAATATACAAGTCGCAGGTAATAATAGATTTCCAAAAAAAAAAAATTAAAATGTATGAGCGTGCAATTGCTCCAATGCATGACAGTTAAATTTTCGGTTGTCCCTAAACATGACAATTATATGTTTCTATAGCTGACAGTCCTGTCCCTAATCATGTCTTTTGGTACCTATAGCTGACAAGTCTGATAACTTGATTTAAAATATTGAAATTTCTTAAATTTAGACAAAACAAGCTAAGTGAGAAGAATGAAAAATTTTAATAAGTATATCAACATCTGGTATATGGGTCAACAGAAAAAGAGCTGACGAGATTCACCGACGGGATCTAACAAAAGACGCTGACTGTGGACAAGTACGTTTTAGAAAAAATAAGACGCAACGAAAAAAATAGCAGTTTAATATTACTTAAGCAATTAAACTTATTCGTTATATTTTTCCATTTTTTTAACAGAAAACACTCCTCTGGAGTTTACATTTTTTGGTGGGGATATAATCTCGACAACATCTTTCTCATTGTACCATATTTGATCCTTAACATCCGGCCAGCGCCAATCCTTTCTGCCACTCTTCGCCATGGCACTTACAAAATACTCTTTCTTTTTAATTGCAGCTACTTCACCAGGAAAATATTTTCCATCATATAGCACCAGAACGTAATCGCCAATTTTGGGTTTTTGAATACTTTTTACTAATGTGGGCCTTGTTTGACCATTTGGGCTACTTGCGGTGCTTAAAACTGACCCATCATCAGAAACTGAATCGTCTGTCTCTGATAACGGAACAGATTTTTTTGTTATCTCTTGTTTTTTGCCTAATTTATTTTTTTCTTCCTTTTTACTTTCCAATTTCCGTTTTCTTGTTAATTTTTCTTCTTCTAGTTTTGCCTTTCTCTGACTTTTTTTCTGCTATACTCTTGCCACATCTCACTTGTTACGACACTTGGTATTTTTTCCTTTTTTCTTTTGCTGTCATTCACAGTTTTGATCTCTGGCCAAAAGAGCGCTCTTTTAAATGGACTGTAAACATTTAATTGAATCATGATTAGAGCTATTATTTTTATCAGTTATTTCTGGCTGTAGGTTAGCGTCAGCTTCGGTATTTGATCTATTATCATTCTCTGTAGATGACTTTTTGGTCATATTATCTATGTCAATTATTTCTATATTAACGTTTGACTCTTCGAAGATAATTTCTGCTTCGTTAATTAGGTTTTCTATTTGGTTTGAACAGGTGTTTGAGTTGAGGGATTGATTAATTTTTTTCCAAACATAAAATAAGGATTTATCCCATAAGGGACCAGTCCAGTCTTCTAGTGATTGTCGCCTGAATTCTTCAAGAGTATTTTTTTCTATAAATGACTCGATAAATGTCAAATGGTTTTCGTTATTACGGGTCTCGGTCTGGGAAGTAGATTTTGCTTTTCTAGGAGTCATTCCGGGATCGGTATCGCTGTTTGGAAACATATTATCCACTACATTGGGATTCCAAGGATAAAGTCCGTATTTTCGGAACCCATTTTCAAGGACTGTTGGAGTTACCCTATCCGTCAGTGCTGCATTTAATAAGGGAGCAAGGTCACGTCTTCTTAAAAGTTCATGCTGATTTTCAGCCCTCCATAAGTTGACTTGTTCTTTCCAACCAGATTTTAGAGTGCCATAGGCTGTAGTAGGTGCGTCGCATTTGGGAATAAAGCAACTAAAATTATGTTATTATTCATACAAAATTCGCTTGAGTGATACGATAACTTAGACACATGACCATCTACAAAGAAAATAATTGGGAAAGTTACATTTTCCTTAGCCCATGGATAAAACACGTTTGTCATATATGAATAAAAGTGGTCACACGTCATCCATCCATTTTCTGACATTCCGATCCCCCAGTGCTTTGGAACACTGGAAGAGAGCTCTGCTGGAATTCTTTTGTAGCGAAAAATGATCATTGGGGGGGGGGCCAAAGTGCCAGCCGCATTGCTATTTATTAAAACAGTTAAGCACTCCTTTTCATTACTGTTTACAGTTGCGTACACATTTTTTTCATCTCGCGGTGCTAAAATTTTGTTGCCTTTTGGATTTAAGAAGAACGCAGACTCATCAGCATTAAAGACTCGACGAGGATCATTCAATACATAAGTCAATCCAGCTTTTTCTAAAAACTCCGAAACTTCCGAAAACCAACGTCTTATCTGCACTTTTTCCACTGATGATCTACTCATTGTAAGGTTTTGAGGATTACGAAGACTGATTTCAGGATGTCGTTGAAGATATCTTTCATACCACTTTCGTCCTGGAATTTCATTTTTAAAGGTTTTATTTAGCTCTTCAGCCAGTTTTGAGACGCTTCATAAAAAGTTTTCCTTTGAGATGGGAAATCCAGACTTTGCCATTTGCAGGACCCATTTGACCAACAAATCTTCTTCGGAGGAGCAGAAAATAGTTGCAGGGCCCATTTTGCGGGATTCTGGATTTGTTCCCTTAAACTTGTACAGCAGGGTGGTTCTAGGTACTTTAAAATTGTCTGCAGCGGTTTTTACAGGCATTCCATTTCGTACGGCCTTAAGAGCGTCTTGCATTGCTCTTTCCGCATATTGCAAAATTTTTGTTGGAGCCATTTCTGAAATAAAACATGGATTAAATATTCACCTTTATTTTTAATATCCATTTATGTCAATCCAATTTAATTATTAAGTAATATAACAAAAAAAAGTATGTGTCAGGTATGGGCTCGGAAAATGGAACATGGGTATCTATAGATGACACCCCGTGTCATCTATAGGATTCAATACTACTAAAATAGATAATGGCAGCAAGAAAAGAAATTCATAATAAAATAAGTTAAAAATGACCCTTATCGTCTAAGTTAACCTTGTTCCTATAGGTGACATAGGTGTCATGTATTGGAGCAAAATATATAATGTAGATCTTAAAGATGACACCATAAAAAAATCCGAATTTGTAGGTTATAACCAAAATATTTGCTTAAAATATCCTTTTTCAATCATTAAATTTATTAGAAAACACAATTATCAGATAAAGAACTTTAAAAGTAATAATATAAAGCTTATTTCATAGACTTACCTGCTTACGAATATTAACAAACTTTGAGAGTTTTCAAGGCCACATGAAACACTTGTTACTTCAACAACCTGTACCAAACTAATGGATGTAACGTAGGTCGCAGCTTATATTTTTTGATATTTGGCGGGAAATATTGAAATTCATCAAACACAGTAATGTGTAATTTAAGTACTGTAACGCGTTTTCTTCCTTCACGTGGCTCCTGCCACACGAACACGTCACTATGGCCACCCTTGACTTTAAAGTCTTAAAACGTGTAACATGTCTATCGACCTGTTTCGATTTAAACGAAATAATTTCAATTTTACCGCTTGCCGTCATAGTAACCACTTCCAATTTAGTTCTGTGATCTAAATTTCTCTGATCGTTGATCGTTACGACAATTGACATATGATGTCAACGCTCGATTCTCATTCTCGATTTTCCTTCTTTCCGTTACCGACCCTTGAGCAGCAAGGACGTATCTTAATTATCGTCTCTTTTATTTTAATGTTTTAATTGTATTACCTTAAATTGCTGTGGTAAGTCCAAAATTATAATTTATATTTATCTAGCTTTTTCTTAAGTAGTGGCTGATATAATTTTGTTGTGAATTTCTTATTTTTTTTACAGAAATAGACGAATATACACATACCACGTGGTCAACTACATTTCTTTTATACTTGTACATTACTTTTAAACTTAATCTTTTATCGTAAATAACTGTTACCTTTTTTTTAATGCAAACATTTGCTAGATTCTCTGTTGTAGAATATTATTTTCAAAGATATATAACATTTGTATTTTAACCTTTTCAAATATTCTCTTATCATAAAAACCTGCCAGTGCCGGCTTCACATTTCATTTAACATTTTATTATTTTAGAAATGGTTTATTAATAACTTTTTTACTATAATTGATACTTAAGGTCATTAGTACTTTTTTAATTTGGCTGATAATTTTTACTGTTTTAAATGGGACATATATGTTGGAAAGCTTTCAGTAAATTTAAATTTCACTATTTTAAACAACTGCCTTCCTTTTTTACCTGAAAAGCTAAACCAACATTATGTGCCCCATTACATTCAAGTTCCTACATATCCCTAATCCACCTGAACTTCTAGGTAAGCACAGCTGCCAGGATATCCCTGCAAATTTACCACTGCCAGGTTACCCTTGAAAGGTTACCACTGCCAGGTTACCACTGCCAGGTTAACCCTGCAAATTTTCCACTGCCAGGTTACTGTTTACTGCCAGGTTTCCGTCTACTACTAGGATACTTCCAGACATCTCTACTTCAACTTCCAGACATCTCTACTTCAACTTCCAGACATCTCTACTTCAACTTCCAGACATCTCTACTTCAACTTCCAGACATCTCTACTTCCACTCCGACAAGCTAAGTACCTTACAGAAGTGCAGGTTTTTTTTTTCATTTTCTTTCCTATTACCTGAGGCAGAATAAATTTAATATTTGAAATTCTCTTTTTTTATTTCTTCTATACCCGGCTGTAAGAGCTGTAGGGACTGCTTCCGGGTTTATGTAAGTTAGTAATTTTTTTATTTTTTTTAACTTGTAAAGTCTACAAGGTGTTTCTACCTTTCTCACCTTAGTTTTTTCTTAACATTAAATTATCTTTTTTCTTCGACGTCTAAAAAGGTAGTGGCGCCCTAAGTTTTTATAGTCTGTCAACCCTCTGGCATACCGAGTGTGGCATTAACATGGAGTCGATCCACCCTTGAGAGAGTCTCTAGCCGGGATCTGTCTCTTAAGGAGGAACGTGTGTTACAAACGAAATGCTCGGGCGCCAGATTTTTTACGTGGTTTGCTCCACGGCCCCTTGACCCTTAGCGTCAAGAGTTCCAGATAGCCTCAGATGGAGGTTACGGATAATTCCAGGGGTCTTGTTGAACTTACTTGGATCAACCAATCTCAAATTTCCAACCCGGATGAATTAAATATCGGTTTGGTTTCAACTAACGATTTAATAACGGAATAAATAGAGATTTTTCCTTTGTTATATTATTACTCTGTGGTCTATTGTAGTTATAAATTTACAAGGACTGACAAACTAACGGGAAGAAGAAATGGGCGGCCGTAACAGTCTGAGCGGATCAGATTATTTAATTCGGGGCAAATCTGCCAGGCAATCGAACCAGCGTAACTGAGCCACAAGACAAGTTCAATCCACCCTTCGGATTTGAAAGGAAAGACACGGGAATAAAAGCAAATTTACCGGTTCGTAAAAAGAAAAAATTAAACGGTTGTAATCTGCCGGGTAAACGAACAAGCGTAAC
>CAJUYG010002446.1:0-12169 GCA_910591675.1 Galerucella calmariensis | reverse complement strand
AAGACAAGTTCGAATATCCCTTTGGATTTGAAATTGAGACGGTGCACTACTATTCCAGCATTAAGGAAATAAATTAATTTTACAAGGTTCAATTAATATCACTTATCGACACACAGAGTAAGAATAGCTCGGGAATAAAAATGAAATATCACAATCCTTGATAGTATAGAATGTATATAAATAAAACACATAAACCCTCAATAGAGAGCCGGTGAATATTCCATAAGTACCAATTACCTATTTAGCAATGTAAAAAAAAATTTTCTAGAACAAATGAACTTTTATTCACATCAGTATTAATATATAAAAAAAACCAAAACGAGTTTCAATTAGAAAAATAAAAAAAAATATCAAAGTTATTTACCATTAAAACTAAGTACTAAAATAAAACAATTTCCCCAAAACAAATCATACTACTTTAATTTTTGCCGGTTAGTTGCAAAAAAAAACTGAACAAAGTAAAATAACAATCGGTCCAAAAAAATTAAAAAATGTCAAACTATTTCTAGTATACGGAATACGGAGGTACGAAAATTGTTGAATATACGATGAATATAAAAATATTTTACCTTCTTAAATCGGTTTCGGACTACACTCTTTTCACAAAATACTAAGTAATAAAAATTATAAACTCCGGGAACCGGATCGGAACTACAATAAATTGTTATCGGTAACACAGTAACTAGCTGAGAGCTGCAGGCCGAGAATTGGAAGCGAGAGCGCCTAGAATACCACACTTCTGTCCTTTTTATATTCTCATTAGTAAAAATTTATTTAGAATCTACAAAAAAAGTTTGCTATATACCAGACGTCTTTCAGAATTAAATAAATTAAATTAAATGGTATATATACCAAATGTCCTTTTTGATTGAAAAATTTCAATTTCGGAAATGACTAAATTTTATGATTCAATATAAATTTACGTACCTCCGGACTAATATAAAAAATACTATAACTATAATATAACGGTAATAAAATGAAAAATGATAATTCGGTAACAAAAGGGAATCGGAAAGTTAGTAACGAGTTATTTAAACTAAGTAGTAAACTAAAAAAAATGAAAAACTTTAAAAGAAAGACCTCAAATCGGTTCCAAAAAAAAATAACTCGTTACAGTACCCGTATTCTTAAGAGAGTGAAATAAAAATTTAGTGTCATCTAAAGGTACAGTGTCAGCTATTGGGGCACTTACCTTATCCCCTAATAAAATAGAACTGCGGCCGGATGTTTCTTGAGCTAAAATTCCCCTTAATAGTTTTCTACGCTCCGCCACTGTCGGTAATACTTCGACATTAAGCTAATTCATGTTCTAACTCATGGCTTAATAAATATTCGACCTTCAATTTGTAAGGCAAAGACATCTTAATCAATTATTTAGCCAAAATTTTTAATAGAAAATAAAGAGAATGTAATTAAATTCTAATTGCCAAAAAAAATTATTTCAAAGCAAACTATTCAAAAGTATGTTTCGACTGAAGGTCACTGGAAGATAACGATAAATAGGTAATCAACTAAATAATGATAATGAGAAAATTGACTAATTAATGAATGAATCCTTAAGCTTTACACTTTTATCGATACAATTAATTTTCAGGAAGTGAGAGATATTTACTATACAGAAACATCAGTTTTAAATTATTTAAAAGACAAACTGTTAAGAGAAGTTATTATAAAGTTAATGTAAATTCCCCCAAAAAGCAGGAAGGAAAAATTTTTAGATATAAAAATTTTTAAGAAGTAAAACAAACAGATTAAAGTTATAACACGTTGGGCGCCAATGAAACACTAATAGAATTGAACGCCAATGAAACAAAAGTTGCTAAATTTCGCTGATGAAATTATGATGTTGAATGACGAAAAAAAAAGTTGAAGTGAATAATGCAGGTTCTTGCCTAACTAACCAATAAATTTGGAGGTAACCTTAGCCAGTTCGCAGGGCCTTGTTACCTTATTAATATAAAGAAAAGAATTTACTTGAGCAAAACTAGTGAAAAAATAGAAAAAGTAATTCAATGGCCACACTTATTTTCTTTCCTAAAAGAAAATTAGAAAGAAAATCGAATTTGATGGTCAGCTACATTTAATCTGTTTAAAAAAAAGAACTAAAAAGTTCCTGCATAGTGAATAAAACTAACAGTGTAAAAAAATGTATATAATTATAGTTTTCAAATTACAAAACAAAAGATGGGTCAGTAGCAAATACAACAAAAAAAAATACTATAACATAGTTGTTTGAAGTAGACGATGATGTTGGTGTTGTAACTGTCTATGTAGGTACTATGGATAGTCTGTAGAATCGGTGTTTGAGAAACTTCTTAGTTAAACATGGAACTGTTACCCAAAGGCTTGTTTGCCACTCAGGAATCTATGATTCAGAAAAATGTCTTGTTGAATCAGAACCTGTGTCCCAGAAACAGTAAGGCTCTCCAGAAACTGTGCTTCAAGAAACTTTTTTTTCGGGAACTGTTCTTCCCAGGAACTGTAGGTATCTCCAGAACTGTGTTCCAGGAAACTGTGCAGTAATCCAGATAGGTAATTTAAAAATTACTGCAGCCTATTAGTTTTCGTGTGAACTGGAGTTAAAATAATTACTTGGATTACTGCACAGTTGTTGTATTCTCGACAAACGATGAGAGAAGCCCTCTCGGAACCTTTCTCATCCTTATTTGAAGACCGTACAAAATTTCAAATTTCGCGGTAAAATACTTCTAGAATATTGATTTTTGGTCTACTAGTTCATTCCACCACAAATCATAAAAGTGAAATAATTTATTAAATATTTGAATGAAATATTTTTAGGTAATATATATATATATATATATTATTGTAAGTATATTTTATAATTAAGTTTCTTATATGTACGTTTATATTTGACCAATGATTCATTTATAGTTCCTTGAAAATGAATAAAAATTATTCGAAAGCTCGGAAAATATATTAGAAAGAGTACACTAAGATATTTTATTGCCACATCCCCACAATCCTTACCTCTATTCATAAGTTGGCAAATAATTCCTTCACAAGTATATATATATATATATACTATTCCACCAAAAATCAAAATTTTGGAGAAATTGCACATTTTTAATATCTGAAATGTTAACCAACAAAGTTAACATATTTTTTTGTATTTGTAGAACCAAGTACCACAACAAAAAACAAAAAAAGTGCAAAGCGCACAATTCCCCACCACGCGGGGTAACTGTACGAAGGGGGTGGGGAATTGTGCGCATTATTCTTAATATTTTTTGCTAATAAAAATAGATAAGTCAAGAGCTTTTCATGGTATGTTTATTGATATCTTACTAAAATAAAAGTATACCTAAGTCTATTAAACATATTTTCAATAAAGTCCATTAAGCATATTTTCTTTAAACAGCGCGATAATCACATAAATAGCCCTCATCTCGATCAGCACTACTACATGCTGCATGGTTCCATGTGGAACTGCTGACGCATCTATACCACAGCTGCCTATTACGGCCAAACTTATTACAAATGCCACATACTTCATTAGAGTCCTCTCTACGTCCAGCATTGTCAAAATTATCGGAATCGTCTTGGTCATCGTCATTTGCTAGCATCAGATTCACTACTTGTATCTGACAACTTTCTCTTCTTTTTTGTTACCAATTTCTTTTATTTAATGATATTCTTTTTCTTCTTGTTATCTGTTAAATTTCTTTTGAAAGTCTTAGCCTTCTTGTCGGCTGTCAATTTTCTTTTCTCCCTAGCTATTTCTAGCTGTTCTTTCATAGGTGTCGATGTTAGTATTTCAGAGCACTGTCTCCGAGACTTTTTCTTAGGGGCTTCAAGGTTTGATTTCTTTTTTGGAATCGGAGCAAAGCTGAAAAATGAGTTATCTAATGTAGAAAAATCTTGTTGCGATGAATTAACTCCTTTATACTGATTTACTGGGCATACGCGTGATGTAGACGGCACAGCAGGGGGCGTTGAGGGTCTCTCAAAATCGGATGTAGAAGGTGGATCCGAGGGTGTATTCTCCACCTCAGGAGTAAATTCGTCTGGTGTGGCTTCAACTATCAGCGGTCTCATTTGATTAGCTGGCGCAAAATCATAAATCATCCTCGGTGAATTTATCCGGGTTCAATGGATATATTCCAGCAGTTCTAAAGCCAGAAATAGCTTTCTCCATAGTGACTACTTTTAAAAATGCTCTATTTAAAAGTTCAGCCAAGTCGTATTCTGAAATTTTTTCATGAGCTGTATTGGTAGGCTGTAGATCATATTCCTTATAAAGTTGATTTTTAAAAGGGCTAATAAATGTAAGGTCCAGTGGCTTAAGGTGGTCAGAAGTATGAGGTGGCAGAGAGACCATGTGGATAAACTTGCTTCTACAGAAATACAGAAATAGGCTACTAACGATATATGACTGGAATGGTTGTCTAAAAGTAGAAGAACCGGATCATTTTCAGTGGGATTGACGTTTTTTTCAAAATGTTTCAACCATTAAATAAACAGCTCCGAATTGATCAATCCATTTTTGGAGCAGGCGTGAAGGGCTCCAATTGGTCCATTTTTTGCGGGGCTGGGGACATTCGCTTTCTTGGATATATTAGCATAGGTGGACAATAGTTACCTCCAGCACTAACGGCAAATACTACTGTTATTGTTCGTTCACGCACCGCTGAAATAACAGCTCCGACTTTCTTAGCACCCTTGGGTCCATGAACTTATGGACACTTTTTTTGAACCACAGTGACCTCTGCTTCGTCCATGTTAAAAATCCTGCTTGGAGCAAACTTATGTTTGTCCATTACAATTTTAAGATTTTCGGAAAACTTTTTGGTTGATTCAGAGTTGAAGGAAGCTATTCTATTTATACTGGTGTCTTCTGGCTGTCTAAGTTTTATTTCGGGATTTCGCTTTAGGAAACCATACAACCAGTCTTTACCAGCTATTTGCTTTTCGGATGAGAAAACATTTCCTATGCCATGTTCTTCAGTATATTTAAATCATAACCGACGAAGTTCTGTGGGCGTTAAACCGTAAAAAAGCTTGGCAAGTGTAAGCACGTACTCCTTTAGTAAGGTCTCAATCTTGGGAGAAAATACTGCTTTACGACTAAGGCGCGATGCGATGATCCAGGATTTTCTTTTTTCATTTGTTTTCTCAATGTTGACTCTGGTATATTGAAAGCTTGACCAACTTCTCTTATTTTTCTCTCATCTCTAATTTCACTCAAAGCTTGTAATCGTTGAATTGAAATATGATGTATTTAGTGAATTACGTATTGTCTGTATTCCAGAAAATATTGTTCCTTGATTATTTTTTTTAAATGATACTGTATCATTAAAATTTCCAATAATGTCAGTTGTAAGTGAAATTTGCTGATTAAGTTTTTGCACGATTTCGTTTTCATTATTTTGCGAATCAAATATTGCTTGATCATAGTACGTTACATCATTTGCATCAAGATTTCCTGAGATGCTTTTAATTACTGAGCCTAATCGATTAATGAGACCTCTTTTTACTCTAGACGATGGCATTAGAGGGTGGAATTTTTGTTCAGCAGATCTTACTTGATAAAGAAGGACACGATCAAAATAATCGAGCTCTTGAAAATAAGGGTGACTAAGCCCTGATTGAATCGCTAACGTTACGTTATTATATGCATTTTTTAAAGTTTCAATTTCTTTACCTATAGGAGATAAATCATAATAATGAAGAAAAGTGTGAACATTTGCTTTTAATTTTGCTGTGCCTAGATTATACGGAAGGATTCCAGGATTATTATTTTAGTGATCAGGATCTCTTGACCCTTTACTAGTGGAAGGAATAGGACTGGAAAGACTAGTAGCGCCCTGTAACATTTTTTTCTGATTAGCTTTTGGTGTTTTAAGATTTTGTTTATGTAAAAGTTCAATGTGTTTTTATTTTTATCCCCTTGTCAGAGAATGTTGTTGTTTTATAAAATTTTGGGTTAAGTTTGTTCCTAGTTTGTGTTGTATTCTCTTTATATATGTCAATGCCAGGTTCGTATTGTAATGGGTCATGTGTTTCGTCTGGTTGAATGTCAATGTGAAATAAGTCAAAACAAGTATTTTCAAAGGGTGTAGTTTGTAATGGCTTAAATGAAGAAAAAATAATTTCGTCATTTGTATTGTTACGGATTTCTACCAAAACTGTGCCATTATTTGCGTGTGAAAAAGTAGACGGAATTTCGCAGTGTTTTATTATTTGTTTAGAAATAAGAATATATCCTTCTATTTGGGAAAAATTTTCCTCTTAAAAATAGTGGGATTACTTTCTAGATAATAAATTGGTAAAATAGTTTCGGGAGTAATTAACTGTGAGTTTACAGAATCTAAGTGTGCTTTTAATAGTTTTATATTATCAAGTCCTATAAGACTATCAAAAATCTCGTGAAATTTTGAAAGATGAAACTTAAAATTATCCTTTTTGTTAAATTCAGAAAATATTGGAATAATTGCACAATTTTGGTGACTTGATGTCTGAAATGCTGTTGAAACTGTAAAAGGTTCTCTGGAAATTTTATCTTTAAAAAATTTTTCGGCAAGTTCAGGTTTCAGAAAAGATTTTGTTGCACCGGTATCTATTAGTAGTTTAATAGGGGGATTGGAGATTTGAATGTAGGGTAATTCTGTTTTGTCTGTGAAAATATTAAGTTCTATTGAGTCATTTCGTATGCAACTTGAGTTTTCCTGAAAATATTCATAATTGTCCTCATCTGCATATTCAAAATTGTCATCGTTATTTGTTTCCTCAAAATTTGAAGTATCATTTTCTATATCTACTTGTTCAGAAGAAACTTCTGCGTTTAATAACTCTTCAGAATGGAAATTAGGTTTCTGGTTGAAATTTTGGAAATTATTAGTATTTCGGAAGTGATATGTGGTGTTTTTTGTTGAAACAGACATGGGAACGGGTTTGGGCTGAACGTTATTTGGATTTGGTTTCCAAACATTTGGAGGTTTACCAAAAACTTGTGAATTTGTTGGCTATCTAGGATTTGGTGGATTTGGGTTACGTTGCATTTGTATTGGTCCTCTGGGAAATTAAGGTTAATAGTTATTTGTCATTTGAGACGTAGTTGATTGAAAATGTTGGGGTGTTTGAAAATTCTGTTGGGGTGTTTGTTGAAAATTTTGTTGGTGTGTTTGTTGAAAATGTTGAGATTGGCTTGGGACATTGGGTTAGTTGGGATATTTCCGAATAGTATTATTAAAATTAACATTACGAAAATTTTGATTTTTCTGATAGTATTTAATATTATCCTCCTCTCTAATAAACTGAATCGCTTGTTCTAGTGTATTTGGTCTCATAGCACGAATAATAGGCCCTAATCGTTCCTTTAAACCAGCTAAAAATGCTTGAGCGCTTGTTTAATGAAAAAATTTCTCTTTGATTCACGTTCTGCATTTTCATGGTGTTAATCTATATAATTACAAATTGAATTGAGCAAACTTGAAATTCTTCCATGAAATACGTAAGGAGATTCACTATTACGCTGTCTTATATTAACTAAAACTTGATTCAAACAACTCTTGTCTCTATGATCACCAAAATTTAAAATTAAAGCATTTTTTATATCATTCCAACTTTTGGCGCCAGTTATCGCTACTATTTCTTCGGCTTTACCTTCTAATTTATTCAATATACCATTAAGAAGTAAGGTATTTTGAAAATTACCGATATTTTCACTATCTAAATAGTGACGTAAAATTGATTCTAGAGCATTTATGAAACGATGTAATTTATTTATGTTCCCATCAAAATTTGGGATAATTGACAAATTTTTAATGTCTAAAACTGGTGGTGCCATTATAGTTGAATGTTTAAAATTATCAATAAAATCTAACTCTTCTCGATTGTCGATTTCGCTAAAGGATTCGTCGTTAGATGAGGAGTCTGACATAAAAAAAATTCTTACCACATATGTGCTTTTTTGTTTCAATAAACCTTTTTTATTATCTGTCCTTGGCTTCCTCGGTGGATTCCTTGGGAACTGGAACTTGAAGTTGATTCTGGTTTTCGTCCAAAGAGTTGAAACTCACGGTTTATCTACGATAGATTTCCTGACGAAAATCCTACTGACTGCGCCACTTAAGTTTCTTTCTAAAAAAACTTCATTTTTAAAAACAACTTTTATTGTTCTAAATACAACACCAATCAAACTACTGGTAAATTAAAATATAAGTTTAATGTTACGGCAATGAATATAAAAATCAGACTGAATTAATTTGAATAAAAATATATAAACAAATATTGTAAATAGCAAAATAAGCAGAATAAGCATTTCTCCTTTTACTCATATCCGGGTGTTGGGTTCAATTATTATAACAGGCAGTTATAAGGGTCAATGTCCATAACTAGCGTTACTCAAAAAATCGCAGAGCTTACTATCGTATTTACAAAACAAATCTACCAATTCTCTAAAATTACCTTTGTTAACTGAATTTTCAGTTTCATCGTGCCCTCTTAAAGCTCTTTTTGCAAGTATTTTGGCCGGAGTTTGTACTGTGGTGGTTCCGGTTTTGTCTGAGTTGAATATTCTACTGCCATCACTGAGACGTGGTTCACAGTTTCAAGATTTTTGAAAGAGCTTGAAACATTGTGTCGTTTAAATGAAGTAGCACGGGATAAACTGCAAGACTCTGGTTTCGATAACTTGATTCAAGATGCTCCTTCCTGAAGCTGAGATACCACTCTTTTCCTGCCATTTTTTGTTTTTTACATTTATTAGGAATATCCTCAATATTTTTTGTTGCCGACTTAAATGCTAGTTTGCGACATTCTAGTGGAGTGAGCCCATAACACATTTTAGCAGATGCTAACACGTTGGCTGCCATGAGGTACGGGGTGTGTGCCTCACCTGAATGTGCGGTTTGTGCACCGAGGTACATATGTTGTGCCACATGTACTGATATCCTTTTATTTAGTGAGGCACCGCGTATGGCTCTCAAACGCCTATTCTTCCTATGTAAACTAATCAAGCACGGCACAGTAGGCAACACGCAAGGAACAGCCCTCGAAAAATATTTTTGGTTTGGATTTTTTTCGTCATAATTATGTATTGTGGGTTAAAATTTCTTGCACAGTCTACAGACTTTTTGTTATTGGAAATTATGGATATACTATTGAGTAAAAGAGTAGCTTGTAATAAAATAAAGTGATTTGCTGAAATAATAGATTTATTTCTGAAGAAAAAAATTGGAATGAAGCCAATTCAAATGAAAACAAGTTCTACAACTGGAGTTACATTCTAGCTGTCTAAGTTTTATTTCGGGATTTCGCTTTAGGAAACCATACCAGTATTTACCAGCTATTTGCTTTTCGGATGAGAAAACATTTCCTATGCCATGTTCTTCAGCATATTTAAATGCTAACCGACGAAGTTCTGTGGGCGTTAAACCGTAAACAAGCTTGGCAAGTGTAAGCACGTACTCCTTTAGTTAGGAATTCTTTTCTGTTTTTCGCTTGTAATTTCGTGGCATCTGCAAATAAAAAAAAGTTCCATATAACTCTATGTGACTCATATGCAAAAACTAGTCGTAAAATAAACAAAAAATCGGTCCATCATAGTTAACTTAACATTAAAAGATGCCTAAACCTTCACTTATTATTACGCCGCATGCTAAAAATTTATTAAGAATGAATAGACAGCTTACCTCTCAAAATAAGGCACTGGCAAAATTATAAACAAACACCGACATGTGCATTTGTCCAAAAACGCTCTCAAACTAACTGTATTTGAATCGGTTTCGCGTATCTGCTGTACTTGATGTATGGTTTGCTAGGTGGCAGCACTTGTTAGATTCCTTGATATTTGAGGAGGACTCAATGATATAAATCTTGAGTACATATATGAGGTTGCAAAGCAATTAAACAATCATCCTGCCAAATTTCAACCATTTTATAGGATGAGTATACAAATATTTACAACATTATGTTTTATTGTGGGTCCTAGTTTAAAGAAAAAAGATACTAACCTAAGAATGTGCCTCAATATTCCAATCGCTTCAAACAATTACTTCTTCTCCATGTTGTTGGGAGTTGGAACTAGAAGGTACATGCTGGTTCCAGAAGTTGGAAGCCCCTTGCCATGTTCCACATACTTGATAACCATTTACTATCAGTTCTTTTTCAGAATCTGATAGGGTATAATTTGGTTTATGGATGTGGGGTAAAATGGATCTAATAAATCTATCTTTAAGACTCATCCATGAGCGTTTGTTCTTAAAATCGGAAATTCGAAGTTCCTTCCAAAACAGAACACCTTTCAAAGCATGAAATTTTCCCTAGAATTATATTATTCTCTTCGAAAGTGTAAGATCGTTTGTATCCAGCCATTTCTCATAAATAAATAAAAAGTGGATAGTCAGCTCCTTCCACAAACACATCGACGGTGACACGACAAAAAAGCGTAAACTCCATTTCATAAATTTTACAGGGGGAGCAAAAGACGTTTTCCTCCTATAATAAGAAGTTTATATAAAATATTTTTGTTGGTACAGTTTTCTTATAATTTTGGTTTTTAAATCTGATATCGAAATCATGTAGAGTTTATTTTTCATTCGTAATTATTCGAGATTGTGACGTATACGCCTTTTCATTCTCTTCAGATGGCGCTTGAGCCCTTTCAAACGGCGCATACGCCTTTCCAGTAATAAGTCAAGAAAACATATTTGTATTCTGTGTAAATATTAATTTATTATTTATTTATTTATAAATTAATATTTACACAGAATACAAATATGTTTTCTTGACTTTCTAGTCATGTGTACTCAGCTATAAAATATTCACCTTTCCAGTAATATGCAAATAGGCTTTATTTTGTCGGATAAGCACCCTTTATGCCTTTTATTTCGCACACATTAAAATAAAAAGGGCAGATAAGCATGAAAAAACTTTTATTGAACTACTTATTGAAAAAACGAATAACAAGAAAAAAAATTTACATAGACAGATAATACTAAGAATGAATTTTGTATTTCGAAAATAACTTATTCCTAGAGGGTTAAAATCACAAACTCTTCATCAGGTACACTAAACGTAAAAACTTAACTCATTTCTTCATAAAACGGTCATTAATTTTTGGTGCAGTTTTTGGTTCAAAATATCACTGAAAATTAGTTTAAAATAAAAAAATTGGTAGTTCTTTGGCGCATCAACATTACTTTATCACCCAACGAGATTAACTTACCAAAAACAAAACAAAAAATATTGCAGTCAATACGAAGTTCTCTTTTTTTGAGAGTAACCATAGAAATTGACTATGAATAAACGTAATCCATAACTTCTTTTCTCAATACCCAGTGAATAATAGATACCTTTCAAAATAACATGAGATCAAAAAAAATATATTCCTCTTCTATTTGATAATCATCATCAGATTCACTTGACGAAATACTGGACGAATAACTGGAGGATTTACTTCCTACAACGACACTCATAATTTGGTCCCTGTGGTTTGTACTCTTGGTTGTAATAGCATGTTCGAGATGACTGGACGCTGGCGTTTAAATTTCAAAGATATCGCTCGTAACATTAGTTTCAGTCTGATGTTCAAATATTGATTCAAGACTAGTATCTGAATAACCTAAAATGGTCTTGACATTGAAATGGTTCACGTCAACGGCTTGTCGACTCCTACAATCTAGAATACTGTTATCTGAATGATCAAATTCATTCAATTCTATGTCCATCTCAGATCCAATATTTTCAATCAAAATCGCGTCGTGATTCAAGGCTTCTTACACCATCCTGTCAGTTTGATCATTATTACCGATCAAACCCAAGCTATCAGATAGCATCACTTCACTCTTATCATTGCTGCTAGAACTTAAGGGTGCCGAAGCGACTGTGATAGACTGATCAGTGCAGGTTCTGAATGTCTTGTGACAACCTAAAACTCCTGTTAGCATTATGTTGGCCTGATTGTTACCGGTCCTGGAGATTATGATGTGACTGGGGTTTTAGTGGTGGGCCATCACTGCTCTTTAAAGTGTTAAATTGATCACTACTAGTTTTTGAATCATTATTGGCTAGACTTGAGTCAATTACGTTGATTTCCTCATTTGCTTGATCACTACTGTCTTTTGCAACCAAGTTCATAATTTTTCGAGACCTGGACGACATCTGAAGTAAAAAATACAATAATATAAAATTCTATTACCACCACAAT